>PVIC010020891.1:0-14040 GCA_004025085.1 Thryonomys swinderianus | reverse complement strand
ATTTATCTATAAGCCAGGGAGTTAGCTCAGTGGTTCCAGTGTCTGCCTGACAAGCACAAGGTCCTGAGTTGGATCCCCAGTAAGTAGGTACCACAGTGCCAGACATGGTGGCTCACACCTATAATGCCAGCACTCCGGAGGCAGAGGCAGGAGGATTGCTGTGAGTTTGAGGCTAGCCTGGGCTACATAGTGAGCTCAGTGCCAGTTTGAACTACAAAGCAAGAGCCTGTCTCAAAAAAAAAATCTGTAAATTACCATAATGAGTTACTCATAAACTGGCCTATACTTATGAATGATTTAGAAATGATTTTAAAAGACTCAAATGAAGTAAAAACGGACTGGTTATGTAGCTCAGTGGCCCATGTCTGCCTGGCAAGCACAAGGTCCTGAGTTCAATTCCCAATAGTACAAAAGTCCAAAAGTAATGACTATGTGAATAATATATTGTAATGTCTTGTTCCAAAAATTATGTCAAATTTAGTGTGTTCTGACAAAATGTTTGGATTCTTTAGTAATCTCATTCAAATAAAAGGAATCCCAGACTACAGATCATTGTGATGCCTTAAATTTAAAAAAAAAAAAAAAAAAGGGAGCCAGAGGTTTAGCTCAGTGGTTCCAGTGCCTCCCTAGCAAGCGCAAGTTCTCTGGTTTGATCCTGGTAACCACAGGCAACAATACAAGATGTGGTGGCTGATGCCCATCGGCATTCAGTACCACATACCACAGATGCTGGGCCTGGTGGCTCAAGCCTGTAATCCCAGCACTTGGGAGGCAGACGCGGGAGGATTGCTGAGTTCAAGGCTTGCCTGAGCTACATAGTGAGCTCAGGGCCAGCCTGAACTACAAAGCAAGACCCTGTCTCAAAAAAAAAAAGTAAACAATAAGCCAGGCGTGGTGCTTCATGGTAATCCCAGTGTTTGAGGCAGGAGGATTGCTGAGTTCAAGACTTGCTTGGGGTACCCAGTGAACTCAGGGCCTACCTGAACTCTAAAGGGAGACCCTATCTCCAAAAAAAAAAATAGAGTAAGGGCCAGAGATTTAGCTCAGTGATTCCAGCACTTGCCTACCAAAAGCAAGGTCCCGAGTTCGATCCCTGGTAACCACATACAATGCTGGCCATGGTGGCTCACGCCTGTCATCCCAGCACTCGGGAAGCAGAGGCAGGAGGATTGCTGAGTTTGAGGCTTGCCTGGGCCACACAGTGAGCTCGGGGCCAGCCTGCACTACAATGATAGATGATAGAGATGGATGGAGGGATGGAGGGATGGATGGATGGATGGATGATAGGTAGAATGTAGTTATTTGAAGCAGCCTAGAAAGAGGGTACTAATACGTTCCCTTTTGTGATTGCCCTGGTAGTCAGGAGCACACTCCTGCCAAGGTTTTGGGTTGTCTCTTTGTACTTTGTGATCCATCCTCCCTGAGTACTCCTGAGAGGTATGTAGTCACGAGAAGCTGAGTTTCCTCACAAGCCATGGGGTCCATGTGTGCGTCCACTCTTCTCGTTCTCCCCTAGCTGGATGCTAGTGACTCCAGTTCTAGCAGCAACCTTTCACTTGCTAAGGTGCGGCCAAGCAGTGACCTCAGCAACAGCACCGGCCAGTCTCCTCACCACAAAGTGCAGAGAAGTGTTTCTTCCAGCCAGAAGCAGAGGCGGTACAGTGACCATGGTGAGTCTGAGCTGTTCTAGTGGCTTCTCTTAGAGTATCCTCTCGCACAGAGCCTTTTGGTATGCAGGTTGGGTTGATGTGCACTTGTTGGAATGTTTGGCTTTCCTGCACGTGCTGACCTGGAAAGGCTCATCTCCTTGGTACATTTCGGTCAGTAGGCTTTTACTGGGTTAGGACAGTTGGATGGAAAGCACACCCTCTGCCCTGCAGTAACTGTTCATCTCTTCCCTACCTCTGCCTGGGGCTCACTGTCTAGGGCAGCACTATGTGGTAGAACCCTCCATCCTGATGACAGTGTTCTGTATCTATGCAGTCCAGCCCAGTGACTACTATAATAGGTAGCTGTTGAACACTTGCACAGAATGTTTTTAAATTTCAGTCTGTGTGAATGCATATAGTCACATGTGGCTAGAAGCCACGTTGTTGGGCAGGGAACCATTGGAGCATATGTCGTATCCCAGTTGTGGCTTTGATTGCTTTCCATTGTTACTGTCATTTCCCTCTCTGCTCTTGCTATTTGCATAGCTAAACTATGCTCTCACTTAGAATTTACCTTAGAAACCTCTTCTTTTTGGGCCAGTAAGTGTTCTGCCCAATGCTGCAGCTATCCTACCTTTAAGGTCTTTGTTGTTTTAAGACTACTCCTCATGCACAATCCCCGTTCATCCCTTATTTATTTTCTTTCCCTTCTTTGGATATTTTTTACTTCCATTCTTTGATCTTGAGGTTTGAAACTGAAACTACACAGAGCATTCCAGGTGTTCGCAGCTTAGATTTTGCACTAAAGTGTTGCCCACTGGGTTCCTCTGCTTCTGATGCTCTCTGCAAGTTCATGGCATGGAACAGCATGGTGGGGCATCATCCCCATCATCACTGTGTCTGCTTTGAGGGGCAGAACTGAGCTTGGAACCATTACCAAGCCTGGATGTGTACTCACAGCACTGGGTCTTGGGTGGCTGGCTGAATCTTAGCTGAAGCTCTGTCTCCTGTGTCTCATGTTAGTTGCTGACAGGGTTGTCAGTCCCTTAATTGCGATTGCAGGGCACTTGGCAGATGCCCACAATCTGGCTTCAGATCCTGGTAACCCCCACACACAAGCACCCTCACCCGAAAAGAAGGAAAGCAAAGGAGGAAAGATACACCAAGCGAGTAGCTCATGCTGGTGTAAGAGAAGGGATGGAGAGGAAAGGGGAGGAGAGAGGGAAGGGAAAGGACAGGGAAAGCTCATTTGTTTTGTAACTTGAACTGGTAAATACGCTACCCAAAACTAAAATCATGACCAAAAAAAAAAAAAACCTTAAAAATTAACTACATAAAAATCCAGTTTCTGAGTGATTATATTCATACCACCAACTACTTTTTTTGCTAGCACTATAGATTGAACCCAGGGCCTCAGTCATGCTAAGCAAGCACTCTATCATTCAGCTATATCTCTAGCCCAACTCCTACATAGTGCAAAGGAGCTAACTGATACAACTTGGATATTTCAAAGGACTTAACATCCGGCATAGCAGTCTTAAGTTGCCTTCCTATAAAAGTCTGAAATGATAGAATAATGGAAAGAGAAAGCAGGATAGTGGTTAAGAGAAGGGGCATGAGGTGGGAGAGAGGTGGCTGAGGCCATGAAAGGGTAACCACCAGTTTTTTTGAGATGGAACTGTTCTGTACCTTGACTGATGATGCTTGCAGGAATCCACACACAGGATGAAAGGACATAGGACTAAAAACAGCACAAAGCAAGTGCAAGGCCCAGGGTTCAATCCCTAGTACCCAAACAAAAAACTACAGACACAAAGGAGTGCAAGTAAAATTAGGATATTCCCACCCATTGTTCCAGTTTATTCCTGCTGATACAATACCTGGGACTGGGTGACTTATGAGGAATAGAAATTGATGTCCTAGGTTCTGCAGATTGGAAAGGCCAAGATCAAAACAACAGCTCAGGGCCGGAGATTTAGCTCAGTGGTTCCAGTGCCTGTCTCGCAAGCGCAAGGTCTTGAGTTTGATCCCGGTAACCACATACAATGCTGGGCATGGTGACTCATGCCCACCAGCAATCAATACCACATACCACAGTGCTGGGTATGGTGGCTCACGCCTGTCATCCCAGCACTCGGGAGCCACATCCACAGCCATAGTCCTATTTTCTTCTCTTCTCCTCTCCCTTTCCCCCCTCCCCTCTCCTTCCCTCTCCTCTTTTCTTTTGTTTTTGAAGTTGTACTTTCAATCCATGTCTGTCCAATCAGCATCTCATATCCTAAAATTTAAAGAAAAGGGGCCAGAGATTTAGCTCAGTGGTTCCAGCGCCTGCCTAGCAAGCACAAGGTCCCTGGTTTAATCCCCGGTAACCACATCATATAACAGTACCAGGCGTGGTGACTCACACCCAACAGCAATCAGTACCACATACCACAAATGCCAGGCGTGGTGGCTCATGCCTGTCATCCCAGCACTCGGGAGGCAGAGACAGGAGGATTGCCGAGTTCGAAGCTTGCCTGGGCTACATAGTGAGCTCAGAGCCAGCCCGAACTACAAAGTGAGACCCTGTCTCAAAATTTAAAGAATAAAAGAAAAAGGTTTTAAATACAGAGCTTTCAAACCAGATCTGTAGTAACCTGAAAATTTACAATGTCAGTAGACCTTTTATGATATTGAGAAGAAAGATAAAGTAGTAAGGGTAATATCAACTTATATAAGGCTAATTCTTTTTTTTACATGTTACAGTGCCATACTGGGAACATTTACTTAATTAACCTTATCTAATTAATAAAGCCCTTATTTCTTCCTAATTTAGTTCAAATAGGTAGCATTTGGATTTTTTTCCAAGAAGTAGTTACTCTGCTTCTCTCCTTTCAACAGAAGTAAAATATAGACTCTTCTACCTCAGAATAAGTGATGAGCATTTGCTTCTGCACTAGTGGTTTCCACTGGGCTCGTGCGTGGTGTGTACTCTTATGTTTCATTTCCAAGTCCTCTAAACTCACTGTTGGGGTTTCCAGTCGGCTCACCACAAAACCAGTTATCCTTGTACCTGGCTTATCACAGGTCCATCCTTGGCAAACTCCTCCTGGACTGAGGCTATGACCAGGAACCTCCGCCCACTTCCTCCCTGTCGCTTGCGGGAGAAATGTGTTTTCCTGTTTCTGCCACCTTCCCCTGTTGAGTCAAGTTCCTGTTTGTCTACGGACTATGAACACGTTTGTAAAATTCCAAGATAAAGTTCCAAAAGAAATGACCCAGATAATCTGTACTGTTCTTGTGTAGGAGATGCAGGCATCGCTTTCTTGAAAAGTGCAGTTGTACCAAGGAAATAGCCCATGGTTTCTGACGAATGACAACCCCATACATTCTTTTCAAAGGACAACGCTAGGTGCTTACTAATTAAAGAAAAAGAATTAAGAAATGAAATTTTAAATTGTCGTTAAAGAGTAGGGTAAAGGTAAACATACATAAATAGGAAATATCTTAAGAGGATTTTACTGTTTTACCCTCTTAAAATGATTAGCAGTGCTGCACCATCTTATAAAATATGTTTAACTTCACAGAATAAAACGTGAAACTGTCTTAAAGACATAAAAGTTTTTCTTCTTCCTTTTAGCTGGTCCAGCTATCCCTTCAATTGTTGCATATCCGAAGAGGAGTCAGACCAGCACTGCAGACAGTGACCTCAAAGAAGATGGAATTCCTTCCCGGAAATCAAGCAGCAGTGCCGTGGGAGGAAAGGGAATCGCTCCAGCCAGCCCCATGCTTGGGAATGCAAGCAATCCCAACAAGGCAGATATTCCTGAGCGCAAGAAAAGCCCTGCTGTCCCCAGTGTAAGTACTGTTGGGATTGCTAGGCTGGAACCAGCTCTACACAGCTTTTGTGAGTTCATCCCTCACACTCTGAGTCTCCTCTGCCCTCCCACTAGGCCACCAGGCTCAGAATTGCACTGGCTGTACCATAGATGTTTCTTATTCCCACCCATTGTTCTAGTTTATTCCTGCTGATACAATACCTGGGACAGGGTGACTTATGAGGAATAGAAATTGATGTCCTAGGTTCTGCAGATTGGAAAGGCCAAGATCAAAACAACAGCTCAGGGCCGGAGATTTAGCTCAGTGGTTCCAGCGCCTGTCTTGCAAGCACAAGGTCTTGAGTTGACCCGGTGACCACATACAATGCTGGGCATGTTGACTCATGCCCACCATCAATCAGTACCACATACCACAGTGCTGGGTATGGTGGCTCACGCCTATAATCCCAGCACTCAGGAGGCAGAGACAGGAGGATGGCTAAGTTTGAGGCTTGCATGAGCTACATAGTGAGCTCAGGGCCAGCCTGAACTTCAAAGCGAGACCCTGTCTCAAAAAAAAAAAAAAAAACAGCAGCTCATTGTCTGATGAAGACTTCTGTCTGCTTCCAAGATAGAGCCCTGTTAACACATCATGTAGAAGAGAGGAACACAATCCTTACAGAAGGCGGGACACCCCCTTCCCTCCATCCGGCCCTTTTATGAGGCCTTAATGGCCTCCCAAACACTACACTTCTTATTTTTCCCCAGGGCTGGGGATTGAACTCAGGCCCTTCACACTGCCACAGTTTAGCCCTTTTTGTTTTATTTGGAACAAAGTCTTGCTAAGTAACACAAGTTAATTTTAGACTTGTGATCTTCCTGCTTCAGCCTCTTGAGTAGCATAGATCATAATAGGCCTGTGCTATCATGCAAATCTACATCACTTCTTCATACTGTTACTTTGGAGATTAAGCACGAATTTACGGTTGAGAGACACCAATACTCAAGTCACAGCACACCTGTCATGCACTAGAGGTGTCACTCAGTCCTGTGCGCAACAGCTCTTCACAATTTCTCACACATCCACCAGCCTTTATGTTTCTGTCGTGAGTGATGGCAGGTCTCACAGTCCAATGGAGGGAGCCAGCCGAAACCTGTCTGCAGACAGGTGACAGCACATAGAAGTCTGATGTGCACAGCGTCAGGAGGTGACTGAGCACTGTGCTCCAAGGAAGACTGCTTGCACTAAGGACTGGCCATGTGCTGGGAAGTGGGTCATCTAGCCTGGGAGAGTAAAGGCAGCTAAGATTTGCCTCAGGTTACTCTGCCATCCTGCACCCGGCTCTCAACCCCATATCCTTCATAAAGTATCTCCCACAAGCAGGTGGTATTCTTTGAATTATATTAAATCCATTCAGCTTTGGAAGCCTTTCCCATGAGTTCAGGTGGTTCTGTTGGACCCAGCACAATAATTATTCTTAGCATTCCTGATAGTAATTTTGCAAGTAATTTCCAGAAAAGTGCACAATTTTAATGATATTTTGCAAGCATGTTTTCTTTACAGAATTAAGAGGAATGCAGCCCCGCACCCTCAGAAAAGCCCCAGATCAGAGCCCTGCAAACCCGCTGCTCCTTTAGGTAACCTTCCTTGTACTCTTCTGAGGACAGAAGTACATTTGAGAGCCCAGGATTATGCTCACCCTCCAATATTGTGCTTGGTCTTTTTTTTTTTTTTTTTCTTTTTGAGACAGGGTCTCACTTTGTAGTTCAGGCTGGCTCTGAACTCACTATGTAGCCCAGGCAAGCCTGGAACTCCCAGCAGCCCTCCTGCTTCTGCCTCCCGAGTGCAGGGTGACAGGCGTGAGCCACTACACCTGACAATTATTGGTGTTTTTAACTCATCCACATGCTGCCCTGGTATATTCTGAGCTTTTGTCAGCTCCCATACTTGCTTACACATAAAACAAGAGTTAAAACTTGTATTGATCAGCTTTGAATTATTGCAACAAACTGTTTGAGGCAGTTAACTTACAAATTTGACTAAAATTTTGGAAATTCCAGTCCAATGCAGGGGACACTTATAGCAGTGGGCCTGTAGTGAGATAACACATCCTGCCAGAGGCGGGTGGCAGAGCAGATGACTTGCTTCTTGTGCCTGGCCCTTTGAAGGGCACACCCCAAGTTCAGATGGAGACCACTTGGCCCTGCCTCCAAGGGTCTCACACCTCCCTCCTTAGTCACTCTGGAGCCTTTACTGTTTGGACCCTTGGGCCCACTCATCCCAACCACAGCATATTTCCTTACATTTGTCTCTGGAGTTTGACTATGCTAATCTGCATATGCTGTGGGAAAAGTGAGCGTTTTTTAAAAAATTGTGATTCATGAAGATCTCAAGGTCAAATCCACAGTACTACACACAAAACTGTTATTTGGCTACACACACACTACTACACACAAAACTGTTATTTAGAGTGCTTGCATAGCATACACAAGGCACTGGGTTTAATCCCAGCACCTGGAAAAAATGATTAATAACATGAATTATATGATGAACTCCTTCACTGTATTTTTTTTGTTTTGTTTTTTCATTTTTATTTTACAAGTTTTATTGAGATGAAATAATCATGGCACATAATTAACCATTTTAAAGTTTACAGCTACCCTTCTGTCTTATTCAGGTCTTTCCACATCTCAGGAAAACACCCAGTACCAGTTGAGTAGTCACTCCCCTCTCCTCCTTGCTCACAGCATCCAACACTCAGTCTACTCTTTCTTGTGTCTAGGTTTGCTTGTCTTGGATATTTTGTATAAATGGAGTTTTGAAATATGGATCCTTTTGTGTACTTCAGGAGCTGAGGTGGAAGAGTTGCTTGAACCTAAGCATAGTGAGACTCCATCTTGGGTCATTGGATGGGTCTAGTGGTTGAGTTATAAGCAAACTTTTATGAGTCTTGAATAATAGACTTTAATCAGATACAAGCATTCAAATATTTTCTCTCATTGTGTAGGTTCTCCCTTTTCCTTTTTTTTTTTTTCCTCCCTTTTCTTGATGTCTTTTCATGCACAAGTTTCCAGTTTTGGTAAAATTCAACTTATTTTGTTTAAGCTTTCAGTGTCATATCTATGGCTCTATTTTTCAAGTCCAATGTCACATAGATGTTTTGTCTTAATGCTTTTATTTTAGTTGTGTATATAGTTATTTTATATATATGTTGTATATATATTTTTTTTGAGACAGGTTCTTGCTAAATTGTCCATGCTAATCTCAAACTTGTGATCCTCTTGCCTCAGCTTCCTAGAAATGTGTGACTACATGTTTGTACCACCATACCTGGCTCTGTAATCTTTGTTTATAATTTTACTCCTTAATTTTGAAACCATTTGTTTTGTTTTGCTTTGTTTTTGCAATATTAGGGATTGTACAACTTCTTTCAGATTGCAAATTAATAAAATAAGTAGTAATAATCTGTGAATTATTACATTATCATTGTATAACAGATTTTCCAAGTCATCCTGTCATAGCTACTTCATTTCTTCTGCCTGGAGAGGCTACAGTCACTGTACTCATCCCCTTTCTGATTTCTTCACCATTACTGCTGGTGTCTTAGTGTGCTTTTATTTAAAAACCAAGTACTGGGTTCAGTACATGAGTTATATTTTCCTTGTCAGACTATACTTACCTGGTAGTTTAAGACAAAAATGTCCTTTTCTGCTGGGTATGGTGGCTCACTCCTGTCATCCCAGCACTTGGGAGGCAGGGGCAGGAGGATTGCTGAGTTCGAGGCTTACCTGAGTTACAAAGTAAGACCCTGTCTCAAAAATACTAAAAAAAATGCCCTTTTCTTACAGAGCAGCACAGCATCTGGTGGAATGACAAGGCGAAACACTTACGTTTGCAGTGAGAGAACTGCTGCAGACAGACACTCAGGGATGCAGAATGGGAAGGAGAGCAGGTATGAAACTCTACCCGTTGGTAAAAATTGTGATTTTTCCCAAAGATGGAAGTACTTTGCTTCTCAAGTTTTCATAATCAAAATTCATATAAAAGTAAGTATTATCTAAAGGTAAGCTAAATCTGAACACTAATTTTTAGCAAAATATTAAGGTTCCAGGGCTAGAGATTTAGCTCAGTGGTTCCAGTGCCTGTCTCGCAAGCGCAGGTCCTGAGCTCGATCCCGGTAACCACATACAATGCTGGGCGTGGAGACTCATGCCCAGCAGCCATCAATACCACATACCACAGTGCCCGGCGTGGTGGTTCACACCTGTCGTCCCAGCACTCAGGAGGCAGAGACAGGAGGATTGCTGAGTTTGAGGCTTGCCGGGGCTACATAGTGAGCTCAGAGCTAGCCTGAACTACAAAGCGAGACCCTGTCTCAAAAAAAAATTAAGGTTCCAACTTCTTGTCATCCAGACCATTTTCCTCTTGGCTGCTTGTGTGATGAAAACAGGATTGAGTTATCCCAGGGTGGTCTCCTCGATGCGGAGGATCTTAGGCTGTGGTTTTGTGGGAGGGCAGTAAGTAGGAAGGTGATTATATGCATGTGAGTAACTGGAATAGAGGCCAGAAGCAGGGCGGAAGGCAGCCCAGGAGGCACGAGCCCAGCAGGGCCAGCACGTGCTTGTTGAGTCCGCAGTTGCCCACAGAGGTACAGCGAAATCTGACTCTGAGAGACACCGTCAGTATCCAGAAGAGAGTAAGAGTCAGTCTTCTGAATGACTTAAGATACTGACCCAGAGGAGCCTCATACCATGCAAATGATATTCTTGGGATTGTGAAGTTTAAATATTTATGATGAGTCTCAAACATTGGGTTAAGTAGGTCCAGAGACTATGATGTATATTAGTTTGCAGAAAGAGAAAAGAACTTACTTTGGGAGAAATTAGTTAAATGTATGTTTTGGGTTTTTTTGTTTTTTTTTTTTTTTTGGTGGTGCTGATTGCTCGTTGATTGCTGGTGGGCATGAGTCACCACGCCCAGCATTGTATGTGGTTACCGGGGATTGAACTCAGGAACTTGCGCTTGTGAGGCAGGCGCTGGAACCACTGAGCTAACCCTCTGACACTGTTTTGTATTTTTTAAAAATTACAGGTTAGCATGGATTTTTCTTTATTTTTGGAAGGATAGTGTGTAAATGAAATTCCAAGAGAGGATATAAACATAGTCCTAGAATAGAAATCTCTGAAATGAGTTCTTACCATCTTCTGTTGTCCTTTACCCTCCCAGCTTTCCTGGTTATATCTGGTATCAAAGTGGTTCTTCCTGAAATTGAAGGTTTCTGTCTTCATTAGATCCTGTGAGTCAGACAACACATATGACTAGTAAGAGAATGATCATATCTCTTTTGAAACCTGTCCTGTCTCTGTTTCAGAAAGCCACTTCAGTTTGAACTGATGCGGTTAAATTTGTCATGTAAGAGTACTTATCAAGGGCCAGATATTTAGCTCAGTGCCTGCACAAGGTCCCTGGTTCAATCCAGTAACCACATACAACAATACAGAGTGTGGTGACTCATGCCCACTTTCACTCAGTACCATATACCACAATGCCAGGCATGGTGGCTAACACCTGTTATCTCAGCGCTCAGGAGGCAGAGGCAGGAGGATTGCTGAGTTCCAAGCTTCCCTGGGCTACATGATGAACTCAGAGCCAGCCAGAACTACAAAAGCAAGACCCTTTCTCAAAAAAAAAGATTCCTTGGGCTGGAGGGTTAGCTCAGTGGTTCCGGCGCCTGCCTCGCAAGCGCAAGGTCCTGAGTTCGATCCCCGGTAACCACATATAATGCTGGGCGTGGAGACACGCCCACCAACAATCAACACCGCATACCACAGTGCCGGACATGGTGGCTCACGCCTGTCATCCCAGCACTTGGAAGGCAGAGACAGGAGGATTGCTGAGTTCGCGGCGGCTTGCCTGGGCACCATAGTGAGCTCAGGGCCAGCCTGAACTACAAAGCGAAACCCTGTCTCAAAAAGCAAAAAAAAAAAAACAAAAAGATTACTTATCAGTCAGTGAATCTGTAGAAATATTTAGGAGCTGGGTATGAAATTCAGTGGCAGCGAACCTGCCTGGTAAGTGCCATGTTCTGAATTCGATCTCCAGTACTCCCGACAACATAAAAAAGAATATTTGCATTCTGGTGGTTCTCTTTTGCAACTCTTATGTATTGGGATATTAGTGTTTTCCTTGGTAGATTTTCTTCTAATACAGTTTCATTCTTGAATTCTGTAAAATTTCTTCTAGTTCACAAGTGACTTAATAGAAGATGGAAAGTTTCTGAGGTTATATTTCCTTCTACATACTCTTGCTCCTTTGGGTTTTACAATAAGTGGCTCTGTGAAGTATACAACACAAACTTTTAGGAGTTCTCAACTCAGGGACCTCTACTTGCCCCAACTTTACCCTGCTCTTTAGCCTACTACTCCTTTTTTTTTTATGGCAGGGTCCTGCTTTGTAGTTCAGGCTGGCCCTGAGCTCACTATGGTGCCCAGGCAAGCCTGGAACTCAGCACACCTCCTGCCTCTGCCTGCCAAGTGCTGGGATGACAGGCGAGAGCCTCACACCACAATGCTTGGCATTGTGGTGTGTGGTTACCAGAAATTGAACTCAGGACCTTTCACTTGGGAGGCAGATGCTAGAACCACTCTGAGCTAAATCCCAGGTCTATTACCACGCACATTTCTAATTATTTGGAGTCATTCTTTTGCTCTGTTGACCTGCAAATGCCTTCCTCTTTGGGACTGACTGTCCCTGGCCTATGTGCCTGTAGCTGTCACCCCCATCATTGAGATAGTCTACTTGTCATTTTGTCTGTAGCAAGAGCTTCAGTACCAGGCCCTGAGAGGTGGCCCACAGTTTTAATAATGTCTGTATTTTTCTTTCTGTGTTACAAATAAATTGAAAAGCATAAAAGTCTTGAGTTTGAAGGCTGAGTTAGTGATCATGTTTTTTACTTTGCATTAAGGTGCTAAATGTGATGACTTTTTTTTTTTTTTTTTTTTTGCTTTTTGAGACAGGGTCTCGTGTTGTAGTTCAGGCTGGCCCTAAGCTCACTATGGTGCCCAGGCAAGCCGCCGCGAACTCAGCAGTCCTCCTGTCTCTGCCTCCCGAGTGCTGTGTGATGACTTTCTTGCTTTTAAGTATGTTCTCTAGTCATTAGCCAGTTGCAGGGCACCTTCCTTCTGCATAACTGACTCCTCTGACAGGTCGCCATGTCACTTCTCTCACATCTGTTCTTATTTCCCGTCACTAAATTAAAGTGAGTCACAGGATGCCCGGTCCTATTAATGTCTGAAACAAGGACAGTTTTCCATTTTTTAGCCTAGAATATTTTGGACACTTCCATATGCACCTGCACAGATTGCCAACAGAGGTGATAATGATTGATAGCCATGTGAAGATTCACTAAACAAGAGCTGTGCCTGTCTTACTAAGCCCTTACGGCCTTCAGAATCCTACTCTGAAGAGGGCCGCAGATTTAGCTCAGTAGTTCCAGCGCCTCCCTAGCAGAAGGTCCTGAGTTCCATCCAGTTACCACATACAACAACACTGGGCATGGTGGCTCACACCTATAATCCAGTTACTCAAGAGGCAGAGGCAGGAGAATTGCTGAGTTCTAGGCTTGCCTGAGCTATGTCCTCAGCTCAGGGCCACCCTGAACTACAAAGCAACACCCTGTCTCCAAAAGAAAAAATCCAACACTGAACATAAGGTGATGTTTCACTTTAATGAATGCATTTCTCTTCCTACAGGCAGAATAATTGACTTTTAATATGTGCTTTTTCTTTTTAAAATTAGTTTTATGCATGATCCTTACTAGTGCAGTCTTTGTTTTACTAGCTTTCCTGTGTGAAAAATTAAGTTAATCATGGAGTCTGGGAAAGTATAGGTTTTCACAGATACATGCTTTGCCACAAGCACTTATGAGTGGTTTTCCAAGTGAGGCTCATGAAGCCAGATAATCTGATGGCCAGCCTGCTTTTCACTGTAATGCTCTTGGCAGCATTCTACCTTCTTCTGATGACAGTCTCCAAAAATGACCCAGTTCCAACACTGATTGATAGTGCAAATTCATCAGGAGGGAATCGGATTATATCATCAATAATGTGATTTATAGGATCATGCAGATTATACTGTGTCTTAATCCCCTTAGCACAGTCACACAACACTCTATAAACTTTAGCTTTTGTTATTAAAAACCTTCAGAAAGAATGTGAGGAATTTTCTTAGTGTACCCAGATTGTACCTAATCTCTTAAGTTAATAATCTTGCTGAACACCCCACGTCCTGTGGGCACTTTGACCTTCTTGTTCCTGTTCTTTGAGATGACTGCATAACTGTCTAGGATAAATTCATTTAAGGAAGGACTCCAGAAAAGGGACATGATAATGTTACAGTAAAGCACAGTGAATCTTGAAAGAAATTTAGGGGCCAGATAGCATTGTAAAACTGTAAAATAGTTTTATTGTTTGCTCCATGTGTCATAATGACAGTGAGCTATACTTCTTTGGACTTATAGTACTTTTGATGCTTCTTTTGCCCAATTGCTGGATTTTTTTTTTTTTTTTTTTTTTTTTTTTTTTTTTTTTTTTTT
>PVIC010020890.1:0-29080 GCA_004025085.1 Thryonomys swinderianus | reverse complement strand
TTCAGGCTGGCCCCGAGCTCACCATGGTGCCCAGGCAAGCCACCGCGAACTCAGCAATCCTCCTGTCTCTGCCTCCCGAGTGCTGGGATTACAGGCGTGAGCCACCACGCCCAGCATTATATGTGGTAACCGGGGATCGAACTCAGGTCCTTGCGCTTGCAAGGCAGGCGCCGGATCCACTGAGCCAACCCTCCGGCCCTTGACAACATTTTTTTCCCTCCCTCTGATAGACATGTACACAGTGATGTTTAGCAGCCAATCTCTTACTATTTATTATGGGAGTAATTATTAGTTAATAACTTGGCTCATTTTATTGAATATTTAAGTATAAAATATTGAAACCAAGGACTTGGCATTAAAATTTTTATGTACACAGCCAGAGACTTAGCTCAGTGGTTCTGGCACCTGCTTTGCAAGCTCAAGGTCCTGAGTTCGATCCCCTGTAACCACATACAATAATATCAGGTGTGGTGACTCACATCCACCAGCAAACAGTACCACATACCGTGATGCTGGGCATGGTAGCTCACGCCTGTAATCCAAGCACTCAGGAGGCAGAGGCAGAGGCAGAAGCACTGCTGAGTTTAAGCCTTGCCTGAGGTACATAGTGAGTTCAGGGCCAGCCTGAATTATGAACTGAAACCATGTCTTAAAAAACAAACAAAAAAGTTTTTATGTACTTAGGATAATTTAACATGAAACTATTTATTCAACATTGTTGGGAATTTTTCTGTCATTAATTTCATAGATATTTGGAAAAAAATGCTTATCTCCTTTGGGACATGCGGAAGACTAGTGCACTCAAATAGACAAACTGAGTCTGTAAAATGAACGAAACTGACAGAAAAATTAAAATATAGAAGAGGAATTATAAGTTATTACTTTTACTTTTGTCATTCTGAAAATTGCATTGTTATCTCACTCATAGTTACTTTTTCTTGTTACTGCAACAAAATAGCTGGTACTCAAAGTTAAAGGAAGAGAGGTTTATCTCCTAGTTTGTAGAGCTTTCAGTTCTTAGTTGGCTGGCTCCAAGTCAGGGTGGCATGGCAGAGGAGTATCGCAGAGGAGGAACAGTTGATGGTTAGCAGAAGCATGTAGAGCAGTGAAGAAGGAAAGAAACAGCAGCCCTCTCTCTGTTCCTTACAATGTATCCAAGCTGCATGCCCTTAGGGCAGGTAGCACTGACATCCAGGGTGGGCCTACCATTATCCACAATCAGACCTGTGCCAAACCAGTCAGTGGACTAATTTAGTACCACACACACTCTAGATCCACCCATCTCTGAAAAACCCCACCTATGACCACATGAGGCTTTGAGGGACATCTAAACATAAGTCATAACTCTCTCCTTAACACTTTTGACTGGTTAACATAGGGTTTATGATTGAAAAATAAAAAAGCAAATCCATGTTTTAGACATCAATCTTTGTGGAACATTAATCTCTTTCAGGACTAGATTTATTAAGTTGGCCTTCTCAATTCCACCTCCCTTCCTTTCTGGCAGTAATGGGAGGTAGTACTTCTGAAGAAGTTATTCCTTTCTGTCAGGAATCCTTTGAGTTGGCAGTTTCTTCCCTGTGCAATTGAGGTAGATGTCTCTGATGATGGTGCCCTGGCAGGGGTGGAATCAGGGTTGAAACAGGTAGAAAGAGAATTGTCACCTGTTTCTTACTTTTGCCAAAGGATCAATCACCCTACTCGGTGCATAAGGTATTAAATAAATATTCTTAGTGAATTAAGCAGATGATTTCAGTTGTTTATTATATTTTGCTTATTTTGTGTATCATTGACTTGTGAGAAACCAAGGAAGAGTAGAAAAATCAAGTCTTTTAAACCTAAATTTAAATGAAAGATGACTTTAAAAGTAGTTCTTCTTTTTAAAAGCAATTATGAAACTCACATCTATAGAAATGGTTGTATAATTTATGTGTGTGTATACATATGTGTGTGTGAATGGGAGCAATAGCCAGTGTTTATCAGGGTCAGAGGCATGTGCACTTCTAAGAGCTAGGCAGTAAGTACTTCAAGGCCTTAAGGCCGTAGGTCTTAGGTGACTACTCAAATCTGCTGTTTTAAATGGAAAGCAACCATAGATGCTACCTAAATGAATGGGCTCAGTGGCATTCCAATAAACCTTCCTATATAAAAGCAGGAAGCAAGCTGGACCATAGTTCCTAAACCTTTGATCTGGGGTAAAGAAATTTATTGTCAGTAACTGAATGGTTTTGACTGGTGTAAAAAATAAGTCTAGAATTTTTTTAAACCTTCAATTAATAAGATTTTGAGGTTTTTTTTCTTTTTTATAGGTGAACATTATACCAGTGATTGCCAAAGCAGATACAATTTCTAAAACTGAATTACAGAAGTTTAAAGTGAAGCTCATGAGTGAGTTGGTCAGTAATGGTGTCCAGATATATCAGTTCCCAACAGACGATGAGTCCATTGCCAAAATCAGTGCTGCAATGAATGTAAGCTCCTTCTGGAGTATTTGCTTCACATGTGAAAATAAAGTCTATTTATGAGTAATATTGTTGCTACTATAACTGTATGATCTGAGGTTTCGCTTCTTGAGGTTTACTTACCCATGGTCGACTAAAGTCTGAAAATACTAACTGGAAAATTGCAGAAATAGATAACCCATAAGTTTTAAATAATATGCCATTCTGAATAGCATGATAAAATTCCATCACTTATATAACTTACATCATCACAAGAAGAAGGGTGAGTATGGTACACATACAGTAGGAGACTGGAGAGAGAGAAACTATATCATGTAACTTTTATTACAGAGCGTTGTTATAACTGTTCCATTTCTTAGTTATTGTTAATATGTTGTGCCTAATTAACGAGTCAGATTCTTACATGTATATGTGTATATATATATATATATAATATATATATACATTTATGCTTATATGTATATGTAGACTCAGGGTAGTAGATCAACCACAGTTTGAGCCATCCACTGGGGATCTTGTGCAGGGAAACAACTTATATATTTAAGATTGCAACAAAATAAAAATTCAAAAAGTCCAGGAGTGGAATCAGACATTTTATTTTAAATTGCAAAGGGAATTTTTTTTTCTTGTTTTTCTTTTTTTTTTTTTTTTTGAGACAGGGTCTCACTTTGTAGTTCAGGCTGGCTCTGAGCTCACTATGTAGCCTAGGCAAGCTTCGAACTCAGCAATCCTCCTGTCTCTGCCTCCCGAGTGCTGGAATTACAGGCATGAGCCACCACGCCCAGCACAAAGGGAATTTTTAAAGCATATTCTATTCTTCTTTGCTTTCACCTGAATAAAGTAATACATTTGTGAGACTGGGATATACTTTTTGGGGTACCATATTTAGTTGCTTAGAAAGATGCCTTCCCTGTTTGTGCATGTGGGAAGATTGTACAGCCTAGCATGAAATGCTGTTGAACCTCAAGTATTTGATGTTTTGCTTGAGGCTGGTATTTAGTCTCACCTTTACAGTGTCAGTATACCTGGGAAACATCTTCACTTTTAACTTAATATAACTAAGATGACCCAGGACTTTATTTTCTTCATGGAAAATGTAACATTTCTTAAATATCTAGTTGTTGTATTTTGAAGGTTATGGTTTGGAGACATGGACAGATTGTGGGAGTTACTAACTTCCTTGAGACTAATAACATATATGAGATTAGATTAATAATACCCATCATAAATTGTGAGGATTAAATGACGTGTCCTTGGTTATATGTCTTAACTGGAAAATTCCAAAAATAAATAATCCATGAGTTACTACTCATTCTATTCCTTCCTTTTTCCTTTTTAATTTTCCATGCCCCATTTATATTAAGAAATCTAAACTAAATGTAAAAAAACCTGACATGTAAGTGATCTTAATTCTTACATGTCAAATTGTCTTTATACCTAATTTTATTTCTTGTGGTCTCTGTAATTATTATTATTTTTTTTGAGACAGGGTCTCGCTTTGTAGTTCAGGCTGGCTCTGAGCTCACTATGTAGGCCAGGCAAGCCTTGAACTCAGCAATCCTCCTGTCTCTGCCTCCCGAGTGCTGGGATTACAGGCGTGAGCCACCACACCTGGCTCTGTAATTATTTTTTAGAAAGATGAAATTAAGAAACTAAACAGTATCTTGACTAAATATTAAATGTAGTACTTAATACTTTCTTACATTAGGTTTTTCCCCTATATTGATCCTCAACTTCAGACAGACTCATTTGGGTCCAGCCCATGATTAAGCTCTGTTGCATCTCATTCAAAATCTCATTTTCTGCTTGACCCAGTAAATCCCATTCTTCCTAGTTTAGTTCGGTTTATACTTTCCAGTGATCTCTTCCTCCTTTTAGTTTCTATCACTCTTACTATACCAGCATTAATTGGGAACTTCATATCTGTGATCAAAAAATATGATGACTGCTGAGTTGTATTTTTAAAAAATTTATTATACTAAAAGATACATTGCCATTGATTCTCCTCACAAAAGAATACTCACCCTTACCTCAAATACAGTCACATTCTATCATTCTTACACTTCCTGAAGCAGTTCTGGAAGTCAGCTTTTATGAATCTCTTTGGTGCCACAATATCTTGAGTCAATACAAAACATTTCCCTTTCATGGTAATTTACTTTCACAAAGAGCCAGATTACATGTGCCAGATCTGGTGAAAAAGGTGAATGAGGACACACTAATGTTTTTGGTAACCTGCCTTTCTGTTGGATGGCACAAGGGAACAACATTCATTTGTTTTATTTTATTTTTTGGTGGTACCAGGGGTTGAACTCGAGCCCTTGTACTTCCAAGGTAGGTGCAGTACCACTTGAGCTAAATCCCTGGGCCTTCACTGTATTTTTTTTGTTTTTGAGACAGGATCTCGCTTTGTAGTTCAGGCTGTTCCTGAGCTCGCTGTGTAGCCCAGGCAAGCCTCCAACTCAGCAATCCTCCTGTCTGCGTCCCAAGTGCTGGGATTACAGGCGTGAGCCACCATGCCCAGCTCACTGTATTTTTTTTAATCAAACCTCATAAAGACACCAAAGAAGACTTCAGAACTGCTTCAAAAAGTGACAAGAATTTTGAAGCAAGGATAGTATTTGAGGGGAATTAATGTGTCTTTTACTGTAGTAATTTTAAAATTTAAACAGTCATGGGGCCGGAGATTTAGCTCAGTGGTTCTGGCACCTGCCTCGCAAGCGCAAGGTCCTGAGTTCATTCCCGGTAACCACATACAATGCTGGGCATGGTGACTCACGCCCACCAGCAATCAATACCACATACCACAGTGCTGGGCGTGGTGGCTCACGCCTGTAATCCCAGCACTCAGGAGGCAGAGACAGGAGGACTGCTGAGTTTGAGACTTGCCTGTGCTACATAGTGAGTTTAGGGCCAGCCTGAACTACAAAGCAAGACCCTGTCTCAAAAAAAAAAAAATTAAACAGTCATTTTATATTTGATATTTATGTATTATTTTGTATTAGAATCATATATCTATAGACAATACATACAGATACGTAGGTTCAATGTATATACTATGTAGTACGTATAATTTTTTCAACATTTTCATTTAGGACACAGATAATACTGATTAAAATAACACCTGTGCTAAAATTCTCTGATTTTGTATTCCCCAGTAGCATTTGTCCCTTACATGTAAGAGATGCTCAGTAGATAATTTTCTTTATATGACCCAAGAATGGCTCTTAGACAAATAGTCAGTGTACATCTGAAGCTAAGTTTTTAAAATCTAGGACATAGTTATTTGATTTTAATAGATTTGACATTGGTAAAATCATTTTTAGTTGGTCAGCTATCACATTGGTATGTCATGATGAGCTCAATTGATATCATGTTTCTTTTTTAGGAACATTTGCCATTTGCTGTTGTGGGAAGTATGGATGAGGTAAAAGTTGGGAATAAGATGGTCAAAGCTCGCCAGTACCCTTGGGGTATTGTACAAGGTAAATGAGGTAGATGAAGACTTGAAAATATTTGTTTCCTAGTGTTTTAGTTACTTTTTCATTGCTGGGACAAAATACCTAACATCCACAAGTTAAAAGAGGAAAGCTTTATTTTAAATCACAGTTTGTAGAGTTTCAGTCCATAGTCGGCTGTTTCCAAGGCAGGGTGGCATGGCAGAGGGGAAACAGTTTATGGCAAGGCATACAGGAAATTGCCTTCCTTCCTTCCCTTTCATTCCATCTAGGCTATAAGCCTATTGTTTAGTGCCACCCACACAGCCAAGGTCTTCCCCTGTCAGTAGGTCCATCAACCCTACCCAGAGCTATGCTAAACCAGTCAGTGGACTAATCCAGTGCCACATACCATGATCCAGTCACTCCCCAAAGCTCCACCTCTGAGCATATCTAGATACAAGCCATAATATTTAGCCATGTTAGTGTTACCTTTAGTTCTTTTGGTGATGCTTATCTAGGGTTATAATTGGCCATCAGAGGACTTGGCTATGTAGTATCTGGGTTGAGATCTGTAGAGGGGCAGAATGCCTCATTTACATTGTTTGCTCACAGCTGTGTTCCTCCTTGACTGGGTGGGCACTTTGAGCAAAATTTGGATTGTTTTTCCTTTTTCTTTGGTTCTTATCTTAGTTTAGAAATCAAGCCACATACCTCATGCATACTAGAGATATGCTCTACCATTGAGCTATAACCCAGTCCTTGTTCAAAATTTGAATTTATAGTGTTTATACATGATATATAAACTGTCACTTAACTGTAGGGCACATTAAGCCATCCCATAAAGTTACATATTTTTTCTTTTCTTCTTCTTTTTTTTTTTTTGTGGTACTGGGGATCGAACTCAGGCCCTTGTGCTTCCAAAGTAGGCATGGTACCACTTGAGCTAAATCCCTGGCCTTCTTACATATTTCTGATCAAAGTATTGCAATGCTATTTCAAAAAACAAATCCATCAGCATTTGGTTAGCATTTGGATTATTTATCTGCCATTAATAGTGAATAATTAGTATCAACTGATCCATTTGGTTGCCCCTACTATTGCAGGTGTCCAAATACTGACTTTATAAAATTGACAGTTTTTAAATGAATGCTCAGTATTGAGAAAATATAAAACCTTTAATATGTTAAAGTATAAAATGGGAATCTAGGCAGGAGGATTGCAAGTTTGTCGGCAGCCTGGGCAATGTAACAAGATCCTATCTCAAAGGCTTAGAAAATGATAGTTGCACTTAAGAGTCTTAGTCACAGTAACATGTATGTATTTGTAGACCTTTGGTCATGATATACTTAGGACCACAAGAATATATTCACTAATTTTGAATACTGTCTAACATAGATTTATAAATGTAGTATTGTAGGAAAAGAATTTGATAATTACAGCATTACAAGTTAGTTTGTTGAATTTACTACTTTGAAGTGTAGTAATATTATATACTCTGTTGTAATATTGTTGTTGTAATATTATATACTCTGTTGTTGAATTTACTACTTTGAAGTGTAGTAATATTATATACTCTGTTTTGCTTTGAGACAGCATTTTGTTCTTTAATTTGAGCTAGCCTTGAACTCATGGTAATCCTGTCTCCATCTCCCGAGTGGTGGGATTAGAGGTGTGTGCTACTACTCCTGGCTATGTCCTCTTTTCAAGGCACTGTGTGAAATGTCAGTGTGTGAAATGTCAGTTTTTAAACTACTAACAAAATATTAGTGAAGTAACTCAAATATATAACAATAAAGTTTCCCTTTGGGATTTCTGTTGATCTATTGGCTATTAAACTGAAAGCAAACTCTGGTCTGTTAATATTGCCTATGATAGTGTCAAAATAACAGAGTTCCTTACTTGCATAAAACAATTATAGCAATAAATCAGATCAATCAGTTTGCTGTTAGTTCACATGTGTTTTATTTGTTCATTCAGTAATACCAGTTGTGTACCTGCCATTAAAATCCCACATTACTCTTTCTGGTTTTTTGCCTGGCTAGTGGAAAATGAAAACCACTGTGACTTTGTGAAGCTGCGGGAAATGCTCATTTGCATGAACATGGAGGACCTGCGGGAGCAGACACACTTCAGGCACTATGAGCTGTACCGACGTTGCAAACTGGAGGAGATGGGTTTTACAGATGTGGGCCCAGAAAACAAGCCTATCAGGTAGGGGGCTTTCTGAGTGGCCAGCAAAACAGGAAGTGAGAGAGGGTTGCAACAGAAGTGCCAGAATAATGGTGATAGGTTTTTGGAACTCTCCCAGAATTGTGATACAAAATTAGTGGACAGTGACTATTCTTCTGGAGTCATTTCTTTCTTGCTTCTGAAGGTTTTAAGCTTTTGTCTGACCTAAAAGAGTAGAGGGAGGACTGTGTGACAAAAGCCCACTACTTCTGTACTGGCTGACATGAATTACTAAAGGAGAAAACCTCATTGTGTGTGTGTGTATTTATCTGAAACAGATGAAAATACATTTAACTACTATCACACACCAACAAAAACTTCAACAAATTATATTAAATAACCTAACAGTCTTCAGTTGGTTTTTATTCTAAAGAAAGTTTTGGAACCCCTGAAACTTAGAAAACCCCTTGTGAGGGAAGAATGAAAGTACTTGTAGAGAGTGGAAGATTAGATTGTTGCTTACAGTATTGGAACATCTTTATCAGAATTTTAGGACCAAAGACCTTCTTTCTGTTGCTGTAGACTTTTGAAATTTAATATGGTGCTATACCCTGGCTTTTAAAAAATTAAGACATGTATACATGAAATTTGAATCCTTCATGTACTAAATAAAATCTGATTTAATTTAGTATTCTTGAACAGTTTTTGGGTGGACAGAAACATAACATCCTGAGGGCAAAAACTATTTTAAACTCTCATGAGACTGATGACTCTTTTTCCATTGCACTGTTTGCATTTTAGTCATTTCCCTGCTTATAAGATGTGCATAAGCCTAAACAGAAAAAGAAGCATAAGAATGTCGGTCAGTGGTGTGACTGTGTTTGTCCTTGTAGAAGATTTGATCAGAAATGAAGTTAAAGTTTAAATTTAGTAGTTTTTTAGCTTCTGGTAGCTAGTAAGGTAAGGATTGTACATATTTAATCCCTCTTCACCAAATTTCGGCAGTATGTTATATGCTGGTTGTGGACTAATGATTCTAGTAAACTGAAGATACGTTTTCATCAGTATGTCTTCACTAAAGATTAATCATGTCAGGTTTCTCTCTTAGTATTTCCCAAGTCTCAGGATCAATCATAAATCTCTGTTCATGAGGAACACAGAGCCCAGAGTATGAAGGACAAACAGCTTTGGAGACCTATTCAAGGAGAAAGATTTGGGTTTCCTAGTAGATTCATCATGTAGAGGATTAAGAAGTACAGGGTCAGAACTTTAAGGGATCAAGCTTAACAATGGACATTTAAAAATACTCAGGCATTTAGCCGGTAATTATTATCTGTTGTCTGCTCAGCATGCTAGCCAGTAAGTACCTGTGCATGTGAGTCAGGAAAACACAGATCTTCCCTTTGCAGAGGTCTGGAGTGGAATGGGAGAAGGATATTTGCACCTATGAATGAGACAGGGTTGAGCAGTCAGAAATGGAAGTGTGGAGATGAAGCTAGGGGCCAAAAAGAGGAGACAAATATTTAGACACAGGTGATAGTGAGAAAAGGATGAGCAGTGTGTTTAAGATATGTAATTTGAAGATATCCAAACAGCTTGGTTTGGATGTAGGGCATTAAGAATGCAGGATTCAAGGATGAATTCCATTATTGGGTTTTCTGGTTTTGTTTTGTTATGTGATGCTAGAGATTAAACACACGCTAGGTATGTCCTCCACTGCTCAGATTTACTGCAAGCCTTTAGTGACTGTCTGACCTGAGAAGCAGGGTGCATAGTGGGATGTTTATTGACATGAATAAGAGAGAAAGAAGAAAAGCTAGGTATGAGGTTATTAGTCAAGAAGTTTGGTTAATATTAAATGTAAATAGTTTGTTAAACATATAGGTAGAAAGTCTGAGTAGATTTTATATAAATGAATGTGGTATTTAGGGGGAAGTTAGGCTTGAGATAGGGCATCAGCATGAATAAAATGAGGTAAATGATGAGTAATTTTTTTTTTTTTTGAGACAGGGTCTCACTTTGTGGTTCAGGCTGGCCCTGAGCTCACTATGTAGCCCAGGCAAGCCTGGAACTCAGCAATCCTCCTGCCTCTGCCTCCCAAGTGCTGGGATTACAGGGGTGAGCCACCACGCCCGGCACTGTAGCATGTAGTATTGATAGCTGGTGGGCATGAGTCTCCACGCTCAGCATTGTATGTGGTTACTGGGATCAAACTCAGGACCTTGCACTTGCGAAACAGGCACTGGAACCATTGAGCTAACCAACCCTCCGGCCCATGATGAGTAGTTTTGAAATACCTTCTCTGAGTGTATGTGTGTATGCATATGTGTGTGTGTGTGTGTGTAGTGATGGTGGTGGTGGTGGTGCTTGGGACTGAACTCAGGGCCTTATACATGCTAAGCAAAGGCTCTTCTACTGAGCTGCATGTCCCCAGCCAAGGTGTCTACTATTTGTAATATTCTGGGATAAGTATTATAGATTCCAAGTAATTCTGACTCTTGTGGAGTTTACAAGCTTATAAAGGAGGTTGAAATTAAATCCCATATTGCACAAAAAATATGTGCTTAAGGAAAAGGTAAGTATAAGACAGGACCCCAGAGTTCCCCAGGATCTTAATTTAAACTGGGAAATTAGGAAAGACTCCCTGAATGAGTGTTTTAAGCTGTAATAAATTAGGCAGAACAACAAGACAGATGCAAAAACCTGAAGGGGAGAGTGTATGGCATGTTTGGAACTCAAAGATCAGTATGGATAGGTAAAATGTTATGGTAGAATACCATAGAACAGGTAGGTGGGAGTCACAGTTCTGAGGCCCTGGTGAGGACTTTTGTCTTTGTTCTAAAGGGAAAGCAAAGTCATTCTAGAGTTGATAGTATATTTGTATTTTAGAAAAATCATTCTTGGAGGGCCAGAAATTTAGCTCAGTGTTTCTGGTGCCTGTGTAGCAAGTGCAAGGTCCCCAGTAACCACATATAATACCCAGTGTGGTGACTCATGCCCACCAGCAATCAGTACCATATACTGCAATGCTGGATGTGGTGGCTTACTCCTGTAATCCCAACACTCGGGAGGCAGAGGCAGGAGGATTGCCGAGTTCAAGGCTTGCCTGGGCTACATAATGAGTTCAGGGCCAGCCTGAACTACAGAGAGAGACTCTATCTCAAAAAAAAAAAAAATTCACTCTTGGCTATAATGTGAAAAGTAAAAGTGGTGTATAAAAGCAATGAAAATGGGGAGAACCATAGCCCAGAGATAATATAGAAGATAAAACTGGAAGAACATAGTGATTGGATATAAGAAGGCAGAAAAGTAGTAAATGCCAGAAGGTGTTAGGAGACTGCTATTCTCCTAGTTTATGGCTTCACTGATTAGCTGGATTTTCCACTCAGGGCTAGATGGTAGGGGTCGTGGTGGCTGGCATGATGGAGATCATCAGCTCAGTTTGGAACCTATGACTCTGACATTCAAGTGACAGTGTCAGATAAGCATCTCTGAGTATGTAGCTGGTGATCAGAGTAGAAAAGTTGCTCCAAAAGAATACATATAAAAGTTGGAGGCATTCAGATGGTTAATTGAAAATATGAGCAAGAACACAACTGCCTGGAGGGAGAAGAAATGTGTTGGAAACAGCTTCAGGCCATTCTCCAGTTTGTCAGCTGGATCTTCAGGTAGGAGAGGTTGGAAAGGGACAGGTGGTGGAAAGAGACCACTTGCCTTTCTATTTGGAAAGCCAAATAAAGAGATAGCAAGAAAGGAGTGGGTAACTGGGCTGAAGAACAGGTTTATGCTTTGCAAATGCAGAGAGGAAGACCATATTAAATGACAGTGGTTAGAATGTTACATGCCAATCAAAGGAAGGCTTAGAATGGTGCAAACCATTTTCCTTCCAACTGCAGAGTATAGTAAATGAGCTTTAAACCTTTTCCAGTCCTTTTTTTTCCTCCGCTCACAATTCGTCGGGCAGAAAAGGAAGATCCAATTGGCTCAGTTTTGGTCATTCCCAAATCCTGTTTGGTTGTAGTCATGAACCATAGTGATTGTCCCAACAGGTGGTATCCCAGGTGAAGAAATAATCCAGGCAATAGTATCCAAAGCAGATGTACAGATGGTGGGCAGTGGAGAACTGGAGATTGGCTACCATGTGCATTTTCTGAGCCTTCTTTCTCTTTGGGAAACATTCACTCTGGCTCATTGAAGCCTTCAGAATTAGAAGGTGAAACTCTTCAGATTAGCCAGGCTCCATACTGGGCCAGAGCAGAGGCTAGAAACTGCATGCAGAGGACAAGCAAGACAGGAGGGGAGCTGGATCTCATTGTGAGGATGTCCTCTTCTCGCTCCATGCACTTCTTTGGGAGTTCTTGGATCTCTTCTGATACCTTCTCATTCGTGAATAAATGATTTGATAATACTTTCTTCAGAAGTTTATTATAGCATGATGTATGGGAAGATTTTATTTTTCAATATTTCAAGATGTTATGCTTTACTTTCCTGGGAATTTTCTCATTCTATTTGGTAGCCACTATAATTAGGTTAGCATATAAAACCTGTATTATTCCAGTGTGGCAATTAAAGTGTTATATGACTGTTAGTATAATCTTTATCTTTCTCTTTCCCAGCCAGCCCTTCACTTCACTGTCTCATTTTGCATCCCTTTTTCTCTTTCTCTGGTGGGCTGGTTTACCAGGACTTAACCCAGGGCCTTTGCACTGTATTTTATCACAACTCCTTTTGAGACAGGGTCACACCAAGTAGCTAAGTTGCTTCAGGTTGGGCTCAAACTTACAGTCTCCTTGTCGAATCTTCCCACAGTACTGAGATTACAGATCTGTCCTACCACTTCCAGCTTAACTTTGCATCTTTCATGGTAGTCATGGGCCTCTCATGAGGTCCAAGAATGTGGATTATATTCTCAACAGTTTTTTTTTTTTGAGACAGGTCTCGCTTTGTAGTTTAGGCTGGCTCTGAGCTCACTATGTAGCCCAGGCAAGCCTTGAACTCAGCAATCCTTCTGTCTCTGCCTCCCGAGTGCTGGGATGACAGGCGTGAGCCACCACGCCCGGCACTGTGGTATGTGGTATTGATTGTTGGTGGGCGTGAATCTCCACGCCCAACACTGTATGTGGTCACCAGGGTTCAAACTCAGGACCTTGTGCTTGTGAGGCAGGCACCGGAACCACTCAGCTAACCCTCCGGCCCTCTCAACAGTTTTAATAAGCTGATTTTATAAATCACATAGTTTCATAAAACTTTTTTTTTTTTGTGACAGGGTCTTGCTTTGTAGTTTAGGCTGGCTCTGAGCTCACTATGTAGCCCAGGCAAGCCTCGAACTCAGCAATCCTCCTGCCTCTGCCTCCCAAGTGCTGGGATTACAGGTGTGAGCCACCATGCCTGGCACTGTGGTATGTGGTGCTGATTGCTGGTTGATTGCTGGTGGGCATAAGTCACCACACCCAGCATTGTTGTATGTGGTTACCGGGATCGAACTCAGGATCTTGCTCTTGCGAGGCAGGCACCGGAACCTTTGAGCTAAATCTCCAGCCCCTTTCATAAAACTTTTTAAGCCCCTCAGTTTAATAATTTCAGATTAACATAGCTGGTCTCTTTCCATAGCTGATCACTTTAAAAGGAAAATTTATGTCATATTTTACAGCTGAGCAGCTAGTATAATTATAGTAAAAATTTGTATCTTTGGAACTCTGAAGAAATGCTTGACTTCTGCATCTAGCCCAGTGAAAACTTAGAAAATGTTCAGGCTCATCTAAACTGTACATGAAACACAAATCAACAGGTCCTGCGGAGGGCTGAGGGCTTTCCTGGATGCACTTTCCTTGATATCTTGAGCATCTGAGACATTTTTCTTTTCTCTTAAATTTTCAGCTTGCTTTAAATTAGTGAGATCTTCAGCCATAGTTGTATGTTGGCATTAAATACCCATGATAACAAGCTATTTTTATCATAGTAGAGCAAGAGAAGGTTTCATATTCCTTCAGTAAATCAGTAAATAATAGTGGTTGTATCTATTCCAAAATTCTAACTTCACAAACCATTCTCTTCCAGTCTTCTAGATCTTTTGAATGATGGTGCAGGGCTCTTTACTTACAGCTGGCCTCATAAACATATCCCAGCCAAAGGTGGAAAGTGGCTGATGGGAAATATTCAGGGCAGTACATCACTTTCCCAAAGACCCCTCCCTTGAGGCAGCCTGATTTATGGTGCTTGGTGTGTGAGCTTTGAAACATGTTGATCTGCTTCATGTCCTAGCTTGTTACTTTCAGTTATGTTACTTTGGGCAGATTACTTCTCTGAGCTTTCATTTCTGATCTGTGAAACAGAAAACCAATGCTTTTTCTTAAGCATTGCTATGGGAGATAAACATGTGGAGTCCAAAGGTGTCCAATATTAGTAGCAGATATTTAACCAGTGTTCAGTTTCTTCTCTTCACTTTATGTAGATTTGTTTTCCTCTTGAGTAACTCAAGTCCTTATAGTAATGAAAGATTTTTTAGAAACTTACATTTGGTAGGAATTCATGGTGTTATTTTAGTTGTTTTGTTATTGAAGAATCCAGTATTGTTCCAGCAATGTGTGGTGAGTCTTCTAAAATGTGTGAAAGTAAGTAGTCAGTGGATATAGGAGTCTCTTTAAAATGATACCAAAACAAACAAGAAGGAAAAAAAGCTCAAAATCTACATCAAAGTAAAAGTGTTCCTACAGGTTGTCAAGATCTGTTCCTCCTTGGAGTACGAGTGATGTAGTGCCACATACTTCACTGTCAGCCTTGATAATTATTATGCAACATTTCTTACTGTTTTTCCTTGCTTGTGGAATTCTATATTTAAAAGCTTAAATTCTGCTATTACAATATTCAAAATGAGTATAATTCCTTAATAATATTTCAGAATTTATATTTAAAGTATTTTTATGTGTGGTAGAAGTTTGTGAATATGACGCAGTGGGAAAGTGAATTTGTATCCTCTGTTGAACCTTCAGGTATCCTCACAGTGAGCTGAAATGGAAGGGCTTGGCATTTCTAACATATGCCAGATCACTGGTGTTGGTGAAAAAGCTGGGGAGTAGCAAGAAGAACAAAGTGAGTGAAAGAGGAACTAGAAGTCCAGTTAGATTAGTTAGATTATTGCAGTAGAGAAGGCAGAAAATAACAGTACTCAAGTTGGGCTGTAGTAGGATGTCTGTAGAAGTGGAAGGGAGGCTGGATTTTAGGCTTCTCAGGCTCAAACAAGACTGGAAGTTAAGTGCTAGGAGTAAGACCCGGGGGCCTTGACTTCTTCAGCCTTCTTGGTGATGCCATTAGCAGAGGTGGAAAAAGGAGTGTTTTGGATACTTCTTGTGAAGGACATTTGTCAATGCTGAGACCGCATATGTAGCACTAGAGGACTTCTCTCTCATGCCTTTGGGCAGAGTCCGGTTAGATGGCATGTTTCAGGTTACTGCATGTCAGAAGATACTTCTACTTTGTGGTACATTTCCGAGGGCCCATGCAAGGTGTCTGAGGTTTTGCAAATTTGTTATACAATCCTTTTTTATAATAAATTTGATTTTATTGTATAATATTCCCCCCTTTACCCTCTCCCCTTCCTGTGTACACAAGCTTTGTTTCCATTTTTTCCCTATTATTTTCCCTCGCTTCTCTCTCCCTTCTTTCTTTCTTTCTTTCTCTCTTTTCTTGTGTGTGTTTGTGTGTGTGTATGATACCAGGGATTGAATTTGGGCCCTTGTGCTTGCAGTGTAAGTGTGGTACCACTTGAACTAAATCCCTGGCCCTCTCCTCCCTTTCTGTCTTGTTCCCCTTCCCATTTGAGCACTTTCTCCCCATTTCCCAGCATCCATTATACATTTCAGTCCTGATTTCCACGTTGATTTTTCACAATGGAGAAACAATGCATATTTAAACATGTGTGTCCAATTTATTTTACTTAAGAATATGGTCTCGAGGTGCATTTGATTGGCTGTAAATGTCTGAAGCACATCCTTCTTTATGGCAAAGTAGAATTGTTCTTTATCTCACTTGTCAGTTTATAGGAATTTGGGCTTTTTCCAAGATTAACTGTTACAAACTGTGCTGCTATAAATACGGGAGCGCATATGTTGCTGTAGTCTGATGCTTTTAATTATTTCAGGATAATAACAAGAAGAGGTATAGCTGAGTCAAATGGAACCCTTAGTTTTAGTTTTTTGAGGAATCTCCACACTGATTTCCACACTGGTTGTACCAACCTAAACTCTCACCAACAATGGAAAAGGGTTCCTTTCTTTCCATAATCCCTCCAGCATTTGTTATTGGTTCATTTCTTGACAGCAGCCATTCTTTCTGGAGTGAGGTAGAATCTCAGTGTTGTTTTAATCATATTTCTCAAATGACCAGTGATGTTGAACATTTTTTCATAGATTTGTGTGTTCCATAACTTTTTAACTGAATAATGCAAATAATTTTTTAGTCTTCAAGAGACCTATGAAGCCAAAAGACATGAATTCCATGGTGAGCGTCAGAGAAAGGAAGAAGAAATGAAGCAGATGTTTGTACAGCGAGTAAAGGAGAAAGAAGCCATATTGAAAGAAGCTGAAAGAGAGGCAAGTGTGGTGCTTTGATGTGATTCGCACTTACATTTAGGTGTCCTTTTAATTTGGAAGGTTTAAGAATGTAGTTGAGAAGCTTTTGAAGACTGCATATCTTTAAAAAGTAGCTGCGTGTTAAACATAGTATTTGAATACAGACTTTTAAAAAAATTATAGCCTGCAATCTAATTAAAATTTTAGCCATTTGGGCAAGTACTCCTCTCTGTAAATGGCTTACCAAGGACTTATAATGGACTTGGCTGCTAAGTACTCTAAATACCTTAATGGTGAGCCAGAAACATCTCAGCCATGGCTTAAAGAAGTAATGAGAAGAAAGAATAAATCTGATTTGGAAAGAAAAAGAAAGAACATGTATATAAGAGGTGTGGGGGGCTGTGGGGTAGGTAGGGATGGGGTAAAAATGAGAATTAACTTATGTCATATACTGGTACAAATTCGCCATTGTTGAGTATGACTGTGAGCTGTATAGAAAATGTACCAATAAAGAATTCAATTAAAAAAAAAAGACTGTTCTGAGAGTTGTTGGGGTTGTTTGTCAGGAAATATGCAATTGAAAGCCAGGAAATAGCTTTCTTCACATTTGAACTCTGGTGTTCTGGTCATAGTTGTGTGGTCAGGATGACAACCATATGCCAAGAAAATATTAGTAAACTCTCATTATTTTGTTTGCTTCTAGTTCTTCCAGCTATGGTTTTAGTTTCATTAGAGTTAAGCTATTTTCTGTTGACCTGTAGAAATAAGTACATTGGTAACTTTTAAGAAAATGACTGTGTTTAGGTTGAGGGTCATTTTGTTACAAAAAAGAGTTGCTAAGAGAAGGCAAATGTTATTTATTATAAATTAACTCTGCTGATGCAAGAGGTCCTGAAAAGCTATCTCTAATTTAATTTTACAAATTTATTATTTCAGGAATGCTTGTAGCTCTTGGTGTTAATGCTATAAGAAGTAGTTTTGTAAGAATGAGAATATGTAAGAATATGGTTCATTTTTCATTTGAATTTTGATTTTTATTTTGAAAAAAGTTCTAGAAGTGAAAGCATAGTGAGTCTCCCTTCTATAACTAAGAAGATTAATAGGAAGACTGTAATCTCACATAAACCTCATTTGAAGATGTTTTCTTCTGTATAGCCTTCCTGGAAGTTTTAGTTTCCCTCATGATATATATGAAGTACTGTAACATTTCAAGATATTGTAGTATACATATAAAACAGGGATGTCCATTTAAGTGATAGAAGTGTGGTGTGCACTCATGTCATACAGATCTGTGCCCATCAGCCCCCCCATGCTTTCACATTCCCTCTGCTCTTCCAACACACCCCAGGGTGCACACATGCTCAAGAGCTGTGCCTCTATTTTTACCATTGATATGGTTTTGGTTTCTCTTTAGGATCTTAAGGATTGAGCCCCACCTGCTGTGCTCTAGGCAAGCACTCTACCGTGGGTCCTCCTACATCAGCTGATCTAAATGACCGTGGGGAGTCAGGTCTTTGTAATACAGGCACTGAACACACACGGACTACTTACCTTTTCTTAAGCAGGACCCATTTGAGGAAGTAAATACTATATACTAAGGACCTGATGCTGCTTTGAAAAAGTGTCCTCTGGGGTTAGAGTACCTTAGGTTAGAAAACGACTGCTTAATACTCTTTCAATTTTGCCTCCCTTGTGAATCCTGCTGTCAGGAGCTCCCAGGCCCACAGGACCAGCTCCTCCATGTTGGAAACGTAGTTTTCAATTAGCTAAAGTTTAGCTCTCTCTAGGTTTCTAACCTTGTTCTCTGATGTTTAATGAAATATTTCCCTGATTAATTTATATGATCTTCTCTAGATACCAGGTCTACTTTTTGTATGGATGCTTAGTTGCTGTCCAGAGCTGAAAATATTAATGTTAGATTTACTAATCAGATCATAGGAGAAAAACAAGATATCTTTCTTGACCTAGATTTTGGTGTTGTGTATGTATTATTGACAGGTGCAGCCACAGTCTGTTGGTGCAGAGCCCTCTCAAGTCCCAGGGTGGCAGTCTGGAAGATAGACAGACCACAGTCCAGCCAGGTCTGCCTGACTCTGAGCTTCCTGTAGTACTCCTGTACTTTGCACTGTATCTTGTGACTGGTTCTCTTCCACATTTTCTAGAAGATGCTGGGGTAGAGAGAGGAAAAGACAGAGCTCCTAAGCAGTCCTCAGGGACATGTTGCCCTCATGGGTCTCCTGGAATGTGGAGTGTAAGGCTTCCTTTGATGGCCGTCACAGAAAGGCCACAGGTAGAACCATCTAAGCTTTTCTTCTGTGTGTCAGGGAGGGATTTTTTTGGTTTAGTTTACAAGCACTAATGTTTGCTGAGTGTTTATTCTATGCCATACATCATGATAGAATGTTAAATATATTTTGTATCCCATCTCTTTCATTTCCTAGGCTTTGTTTTTGTTTTTTTGAGACAGGGTCTTAACTTTGTAGTTCAGGCTGGCCCTGCGCTCACTACGTAGCCCAGGCAAGCCTGGAACTCAGCAATCTCCTGCCTCTGCCTCCCGACTACTGGGATTACAGGTGTGAGCCACCACACCTGGCACTGTATTGTGGTAACCAGGATTGAATGTAGGATCTTGCACTTGCAAGGCAGATGCCAGAACCACTGAGCTAAATCCCTGGCCTCTCAGGCTTTATTTTTATCTTTTGTTTCTGAGAGCTTTATGGCCTTTGTGTCTTTGAAAAATAAACCTTTTGTGATCCATTCCAGGCATTCTTTACATTGTAGCACAAAATAAAATCAAAGTATGCTTCTAAATTGCTCCCTTCATAAAAGACTGATCATTAGTCCCAAGAGAATGAAAGTTTATTTCCTTCTACATTACTTTTTTCATTTAGTGAGAGAAATCTCATGTTGTAATAAAAATCTTTTGCAGAACTCATTTTCATGGCTGTGTAGAAGAATAATAACCTTCATAGATTTCTTAGTTGGATCAAACCCCTTATTCTCAGATTAAGAAGAGAAAAACAAGCAAGTTTATTAACATTTACTTTTCTTACATACATAAGAGGAAGTGAGAGCACACCTGCATCTGGCTTCTTAGTCCTCTTGAACTCTCACCTGTCTTTAATATTTTAATTTAGAATGGAATAGTATGATTTCCCATACTTTAGCCTACATTTATTCTTTTGACTTTATATTTGTTGGATACATGGATTTTTTTTTCTGAATGTAGTATAATATTTACTGAGGGAATATTTTATATATAAGGCTTTTTCTGAATTTAAAATGTCTTTTAGTTTTGATTTAAAACTGAGGTGGAAGCACAAATGCATAGGCAAAAGCTTTGAGAGGAAGAAAAGATGAGAAGGAAGACAGGCTGGAAGGAGTACAACTCTGAGGAGCAAATCAGGCTGGCCCATTTTAAGGTATTAGACCAGCTCTTATGGCATCTCTGGCATGGTATGGACTAGGATCTGGTGATGTTCTGATGAATTATGAGTATGATGTCTCTAGAAACTTCTTTGTGTTTGAGGGGATTCTCTCCCTGTGTAGGCCATGTATTGGCAGCTATTCTGGTCCTTGGAGACATCCTGGGTCCTCCCTGCACGCAAACCTGGTCCTTATAGTAAGGGAGGTGGATAAAGGGAAGGCACATTCTGTACATCATTGGCAAGGTAGGATAGAGACGTGTCTCTCCATGGAGAGGTAAAGGTCATGGATTTGCACCAGACAGAGTCGAGGAGGTTCCCCAAAGAGGATATGGAGACCTCAGCTCACTCTTCCCACAGGGTAGGTTGTAGGTTTGCTGACTTATAACACAGAAAAGAATTCCAGGACACACCAGTTGAGGGGCATAGAAACATTTCTTAGGCAGTAAAAAGTCCATACTCAATCCTCATAGAATAAATGCATGTGCTCTGGGGCTGGAGGTTTTATGTGGTTTTGGCATGTCTTTCAAGACATCTAGGATGTGCATTCCTAGGATGTCTGTCAGGGCACCCTGACATTAGTGGGAGTAATGCAATTTGCATAAGTTTGAAATTTATAGACACACTGCCCACTTAAGTATTGTTTCCTTGAGATTGGAAGTCTGAGGAATTTGTGAATTAGAAGCACAGGCCCAATTTACAGGGTCATTGCATTTAAGACCTTTTGTTTTGTTTCTAAGTGCATTTTCTGAAAGGGAAACAGGCATAGTAACTTTGTGTCCTGAAGCTGCAGTTTTCTTAAAAGTACTATTTAAAATTATGATTTCCCTGTCTTTCTACTTATTTCTTCTGTCCTACCTCAGATTAAGGGCCTGAGACCCTATATCTTTTTTTTCCGTGTGAGACTCCTTAGTCCACTTCAGAATGACTAAAAATATGATACAGTTTTAAGGTTCTTAAACATGAAACTGACAATTGACATCCTCTTCCCAGTAGCATTTACCAGTATAATTTTCAAAACCTTTGTCATTACATATGCTATCTTTATTTGGAAAACAAATGGTTCTTTTCTTCTCAATAATTTCCTTCTGTACATTTGTGACCCTTATTTTTATTGAACATGGAATTTGAGAGACTATTAGACTGTTGAAAAAATATAAAGCAAGAAAATGACCTTGGGAGAAGATCAAGTTTTTCTTATGAGGCTATGGTTTTTATCACATTTAGTTTAATTTTTTTTGAGACAGGGTCTCGCTTTGTAGTTCAGGCTGGCTCTGAGCTCACTATGTAGCCCATGCAAGCCTCGAACTCAGCAATCCTCCTGTCTCTGCCTCCTGAGTGCTGGGATTACAGGGGTGAGCCACCACGCCTGGCACTGTGGTATGTGGTATTGATTGCTGATTGCCGGTGGGCGTGAGTCTCCACGCCCAGCATTGTTATGTGGTTACCGGGGATTGAACTCAGGACCTTGCGCTTGCAAGGCAGGCGCTAGAACCACTGAGCTAATCCTCCGGCCCTTAGTTTAATTTTTTAGGGAAATTCTATAAAATTTAAGTTACCAAGGCTGTTCCACTTGTGAGCTGTTGTTTGAGTAATTTGGAGGTTAGGTGAGTGTTGCTGATCAGAGCACATTCCTGTGTGTGTGATGCCACCGTGTGTCATCAGTTGGAATTGCACTTTTATGTCACAGCTGCAGGCCAAATTTGAGCATTTGAAACGAGTTCATCAAGAGGAGAGAATAAAACTTGAAGAAAAGAGAAGACTTTTGGAAGAAGAAATAATTGCTTTCTCTAAAAAGAAGGCAGCCTCTGAGATACTCCAGAACCAGTCCTTTCTGGCATCAGGTATCGGCATGAAGAAGGACAAGGACCGTAAGAAGTGAGAGTTCCCTGTTCCTACAGCCCCATCCTGCACTTTCTGCCTCTAGACCCTGTTTGATTTCATTTTCTTGGTTGATTGGCTGCTTGTTGTGTGGTTCTGGAGCTCAGACCCAGGGCCTGGTGTGTGTTAGGCAGGTACTGTACCACAGGGCCCTCACTCAGCACCCTGGCCCTGTTTCATCTCCCTCGAATCTCTGTTTACCTTCTCCCCATCCACCTCCTGCATAGAAACGGCAGCTCCTTGAGAGCACAGACCCCACCCCTCATTCACTGCTGTTTTTCCCAGCAGCTGGAGTAGCACCTGGTAGAAACTAAATACTTAATAATTATTTCCCAAAATGAATCAATGAGTGAACGAGATAAAAATACACTGCAGTGCAAAAGAGCCTGTTAGCTGGGGAGAGGGAGGATAGGCTGCTCTCACTTCACAGCCCAGCCTTGGCTCTAGAACTCAGCTAATGACTGTTGACTTACCTTGAGCTGTTTTGTATTTTACATATAAATGGAAACTGCATTCTTTTGGAGGATCACTGACATAAAATGATAGTTTATATTTTAAAGATCCTGGTTCTTAGGCTATTTTTTAAAGCCAGATCTACTGGTCATTGATTTTGTGAGAATGTCTACTTTTGTAAGGGAAACAGGCCCTTGACTGGAACACCTGTACTTTGCTGTAGGAGCTTGTGAATCAGAAGCAGAAGAAGGTAGAGAAGGCCACAGTGCAGGGGTGGCCATGATAGCTACCACATCAGTCTCAAGCTTGGAGTTTTAGAAAATAAGGGGTTTCTTTCCCTTTTAATAATTTCCTACTCTTCTCTGTGTCTCTCTCTTTATTCCTTCCACTTAAAATATCCTTGTCAGTTTATCTGTTTGTAGTGATGTTCATCATGACTTATTTGTTCCAAATGCTTCTTTGTGAGTCTTTGCCTCAATATACTCCAATCCCCACCTCTTGGCAGGTCAAGTCCTCCTGTGTTCCACACAGTAGAAGACTTTGGCTTTAATTTTCTCAGTGCTTCTTTCATGAGGTTATTTGTGAAAAGAATGAATATGTATATTCATATGAAAGATAGTATAAGAGCTATATTTGATTCAAACACTAGATTTCAAAGGGTAAACTATACATATAATTTATTACTGCCTTTCACCATGCTTTGAATTATAAATCTAAAGGATCTGTTAACTTCTTAGCCTTTCATCTTAATCCAATGCTTCTGAAATTTGATTCTCAAATGAAAAATTTACATTTATTTGCAAAAATTGTCACTGTTCAACTTGAGAGCCATGCTATTGTTTCTAAATTCAGAGTCAAGCCCATAGATATTTTTGAGAGCTCAGAATTATCCTTAACAAAATATGACTTGGTGTATTTTTTTTCTTTTTTTCCCCAAAGTTCCATAGTGAAATATCCTTTAATACGTTAAGTGGATCTTGTTCTTACTGTAAAGGCCTTATAAAGCTAATGATTCTGGTAATTTTTACTTCCTATATTGTTTTTTATTGTACTAATCAAAAGTTTTACTTTGTTTTTCCAGCTCCAGTTTTATGTAATATAGGAGTTCCAGAGTGCAGAAGGCCACCATATGCAAGAGTAAACCATTATGAGTATGCTTTGATTTTTCTTACTGTTCTTATTTGGGTCACCACAGATTCTATATACGTGGCAGATGGCTACAGTTACTGGCATTTATGATAAGCTGTTTTTAAACATAAGGTCAATACATAAGCCAGAATGGACCATACTACTTACATATTCGCTGTTAGAAGTCTATAGGTTGCTATGTTGTGACGAATCTAGATGTCTTCTCCTGCTGCTAAGTTCTAGTCATTTAGTATCATCCATTATGCCAAAGTGCAAGACTCAGTGCCATTGAAAATGCAGAATACCTTCACATTATGGCTGATTGCATTTATATTCCACAGTGAACCTTTGGTGTATACTAAACAAGACAATTAAGGGACTATATTTTGGAATGTATTATTGCTAAACTCTAGCTTCTCAGACTTTTATAGAACCAATTTTTTTACATGATTGATAAGTAGTAGCCTAAGCTTTTGTGTCAAATTATGTAATATGATAGCGGCTTTTATGTTTCAGGGTGCCTTACTATGGGTGATGTATTGCTGTGATCAAACAAAACATGTTTGGAAGCTTAAGACATCCAGGTGCACAGGCCCTTTTAAAGTATCTTTGAACCTGGTGTATCACATTATTTCTACTAGTCTATTCTACACACTTGTTTAAAACTGTTTGAGGGGCAAACGAGTTGAATCATTTTTATTAAAAATATTTCTTAAGACAATAACTATGAACATTTTAATTTTAAATATATTAAAAATGTGATAGTTCATGTTCCAGGGGATATTTGCATTTAGTGCCTTAGCATTCGTAGAACATTTTAATGGATTCTAACTTTTTAACAGTAACACATATATAAGTTTTCAGTTTTTGTACTTGGATATTCTAAATAAAACTGATACTCTTGACAAAATATATGTACGTATTTACTGAAGTGTGTTTATTTATTTGACATTAACCTACATTTTTACAGGATACAATGTAGTTTACTACTTCCATATACAATATAAAATGAATGATCAGACTGTAAGTGGCATATCACTTACCTGTAACACTGTGTGTGCGTGTGTGTGTGTGTGTGTGTGTCTGTTGGAAACTTTCAAAATCTTCTGTTCTATTTAAAAATATGTGCTAAATTATTATTCCCCCTATTGTGAATAATTTCCCTACTGTGCTATTGACTGTTGGGAACTATCCTCTTAACCAGCTGCACTCCTGTGCCCAAAACTCAACTTCTCTTCATTCTCCATTTCCTACATCTTTCCCAGCCTCTCTGACAGTATTTTATGGCTAAATGATATGCTTTATGGCTAAATGTACTACATTGGGTAAATGTACCACATTTTCTTTATCCGTTCATCCACTGGTGGATACTTATGTTAATATGTATCTTTTTTTTTTTTTGCTTTTTGGAGACAGGGTCTTGCTTTGTAGTTCAGGCTGGCCCTGAGCTCACTATGGTGCCCAGGCAAGCCGCCGTGAACTCAGCAATCCTCCCGTCTCTGCCTTCCGAGTGCTGGGATTACAGGCGTGAGCCACCACGCCCAGCATTATATGTGGTAACCGGGGATCGAACTCAGGTCCTTACGCTTGCGAGGCAGGCGCCGGAACCACTGAGCTAACCCTCCGGCCCGTTAACATGTATCTTGATTGTGGTGAATACAGCTGCTTTAAACATGGGAGTACAGATATCTTTTTGTTATATTCATTTTCTTTCACTTGGCTGTATAGAAGAATTTTTGTAGTAGAATTTTTGGATCATGTGATAATTGTTTCTCATTTTTTTTTTTTTGAGACAAGGTCTCGCTTTGTAGTTCAGGCTGGCCCTGAGCTCACTATGTAGCCCAGGCAAGCCTCGAACTCAGCAATCCTCCTGTCTCTGCCTCCTGAGTGCTGGGATTACAGGTGTGAGCCACCACGCTGGGCACTGTGGTATGTGGTATTGATTGTTGGTGGGCGTGAGTCACCACGCCCAGCATTGTATGTGGTTACCGGGATCTAACTCAGGACCTTGCACTTGCAAGGCAGGTGCTAGAACCACTGAGCTAAATCTCTGGCCCTCTTTCTCATATTTTTGAGGAAACACCTTTTTGTTTCCATAAAGGCTGTACTAATTTACATTCCAACCAACAGTATATAAGAGTTCCTCTTTCTGTATGGCCTCTCCAATATTTTTTTGTTTTTGTTGTTGTTTTCTGTTGTTGTTACATACCTATTCTGGCTGGAGCGAGCCTATACCGCATTGTAGTTTTGCTTTGGATTTCCCTGGTGATGAATGATGTCGAGCATTTTCATGCACTGGACTTACTGGTCATTGGTATACCTTCTTCTGGGAAGCATCTATTCAGATCATTTGCTCACTTTTCAAATTGTTGTGGTTTTTGCTATTAAATAGCTTGGTTTCCTTGTATATCCCATAGACTAGTCCCTCTTGAACATAGCTCACAAGCATTTTCACTCTTTCTCTTTTAATTTTTAAGAGAAAGTCTTTTAACTCTGTTGATTGTTTTCTACACTTGATCTTAGCCAAAAGGCCGAGAAGCGATGTTGTTGATTGTTTTCTTTGCTGTGTAGGAACTTGTTAGGTTGATGTAATGCCATTTGTCAGTTGTTGCTATTGTTGCTTAGACTTTTGGGGTTGTGTTTAAGAACTCTGCCCTGACCGATGACCCTGTTTTCTTTTAGTGGTTCCATATAAGTCTTTTCTTTTTTTTGATTGATTTTGGTAGACATTGGGGAGTGATTGGGATATCGTTTGTTCTTCATGTAGGTATCTGATTTTTCTAGCAGCATTTATTGAAAAGTCCTTTTTCCAGTGAATATTTTTGCTGCCTCTATTGTAAACTATATCATTGATATTTTGATAGGGATTATTTTGAATCTGTAGATCACTGTGGGTAGAATGGATATTTTAACACAATTCTTCCAAGTGTGATACCTTTTTATTTTTGCATGTACATGCCAGATTTCTTTCACCATTGTTTTATAGTTTTTATTGTATAGCTCTTTCATTTTCTTGATTAAGTTTATTTCTAGGTTTTTTTTTAAAGTAAAGACTTATAAATGAGATTGCTTTCTTAATTTCTTTTTAGCTACTTTATTTATTGGTCTGTGGAAACACTACTTACTTCTGTATGGTGTTCTTTTATCCTGTATCATTACTGAATGCTCTTTATAAGAAACGAAAACTTAAAGTGGCCTATTTTCAGGATAAAACCTTTAACTTTCCTGAGAATATGACTGAGGTCATGCATTTGAGAGGATCTCTAGACAAAGGGGGAGGGTAGTCAATAAAGTGTGCATTTCCTCACATTAACTGACTGGAAGAGCCCTGGCAGTTCAGAAGTTACCCCTGTAGTTTAATCAGTTGCTTTTAAAACCCGCAGAACATTCCCAGAGGGAGCAGGTTCAGGTTCGCTGTCCCCCTTTGGGTTGTGTCAGTCTGTCAGGCTGGCACTCAGATAGAAGAATAATGAAGTCTCACTCTTGCTACTCCAGATAGGTTTCTCTCTGATCACCTGTTCTACAAATCAAAGGTGAGGAGAGTTGGTTCCTCACATCTGTGTGTGTACATATGTATTTTTTAATAATCATGTCATCTTCAGGGGAGGGACTTACCCTTTTCAATTTGATTGCTCTTTATTTCTTTTTGTTGCTTAACTGTCTGCTAGGACTTCCTAAGCTTTGTGTGTGTGTGTGTGTGTGGCTTTTTTTTTTGAGACAGGGTCTCACTTTGTACTTCAGGCTGGCTCTGAGCTCTCTATATAGCCCAGGCAAGCCTCCAACTCAGCAATCCTCCTTCCTCTGCCTCCCGAGTCCTGGGATGACAGGTACAATCCACCACACCCTGCATTGTGTGACGTGGTACTGATTGCTGGTAGGTGTGAGTCCTCAGATCTGGTATTGGATGTGGTTACTGGGAATCGAACCAGGGACCTTGCTCTTGCTAGGCAGGCACTGGAACCACTGAGCTAAATCTCCAGCCCCTTCCTAAGTTTTTTTAAGTATTGCTTTTACTGTGTCATGTAGTTTTTGGTATATTGCAATTCTATTGTCATTTACTTAAATCTTTAAATTTTCTTAACTCTATTTTTACCTTTTATGTTTTACTTTCTCAGAAAAATGTCAGATTTGTTGAAGCATGGGGTAAGAATTTCTTTTAGGTGTTCATATATCTTTGTTTTTATGAATGTGTGTAGTCAGGCCTGCTCCCCATAATAAAGATGAACATAGTATTTTCACTGCACTGTTCCCAAAGATTTCGTTGTGCAATTTGAGATCACCAGCAGGCCTAGCATCCACAGCTGATTTCTTTACTTGTAATTAAGTGTATTATGATCAGAGAATGTAATCCAGGTGCTTTAATTCTGTAGAAGGTATAGAGGTTCGCGTTACAGATATGCAGAGTTACTTCTGTGAGTGCTGAGTCCACCTGGCCACAGTGGGCATCCTGCGGTCCTGGAAACTGTTCTCAGCACTCACAAGGCCAAGCCTCCTGTACCCATGTTTTGCTCTTCCTGTTCTCTCATTATGTTAAAATCTTGCTGAGTGTAGATTTATGTATTTCTCCATGTAATCCTATCAGTTTTTGTTTCAAATATGCTGATACTGTTGTCTTGCCAAAAAAGAACTTAGAACCATTAGGCTGTCATTTAGTCTCTTACCTAAAGTTCCCTCTGTACTCTTGGCAGTCCTGCATATTAGGTCTGGTTAATCTGTATTTTTTATAATCTGTTTTTTCCTGTCTTCTTTTTACCACTTCTTTGTGTACAATGTTCTAGAACACTCTCTTATAAACTGGATATAGCTGATTTTTTAAAAATGTTAATGAAATTAGAGTGTGTAATCCATGTAATTACGTTACAGATGAATCAATATCCATCATGATTCTATGTGCTTTCTGGTTATCACTTTTCTCTATGTTCTGTCTTTTTCATTATATCAGCTTCCCTTTTGTTATCCTGGAAGTCATGTGCTTTACCTTATTCAGTGGCTACCCCTAGCAACTGTGACACAGATGTTTAAATATTGCATTGTTTTTCTGATGTGAGCAACCGTGAGGGCAAATAAGAACCAAAATGTGTAATGGATGTTGAGAAATAGGAAGAAACTGTTCAAATGAGAAGAAGAAAGGAGTGTGGAGGGATTAAGGAAAAGCAAAAAGGAGAATACAAAGAACCTCTTCCCACTGGACTGTGCCCTGGCTGCATCGGTGCATCACGCCTGTCCCCCTCAGCTGTGATAGGCCTGCTGAGTATACTGCTACCACACACTGCTTCAGGGCCAGGCTCTGATGCCTGGGTCCACACAAGCTTGAATCTCTGCCTCTGTAAACATTGTTGCTCACTTGTGGACAGAGCCAGCACAGGTAGCAGCCACCTACACGTGAAAGCAGCATGGACCCCAACGCTTAAACTCCCCAGCGGAAGCTCTGAAGGAGAAGCCCAGCTACACAACTTAACTGGCTAGGGGAACTGCCGAGCCCTGAGGGTGACGCCCTTTCCCGTCACCTTGTGAAGCCAGAAGCCCCGTGGCAGTTACGGCGGGGGGGGGGGGGG
>PVIC010020889.1:0-29083 GCA_004025085.1 Thryonomys swinderianus | reverse complement strand
CTAAATTAGTATAATTAATGTCCTCTGAGAGATTGAGGATGATATGTCATAAAGCAAGGATAGATTGTATGAAAAATATCATAACAATTGTAAATGAAATTACTAGAAAATAAGTAGATGATTTGAGTAGCAGAATGTACTTACATAACTTTCAAAATAGTTCAGGAATTCTTGAATAAACATGAAAGGAAAAAGAAATTCTAATTATGGAAGTTAAACAGAAGGAAGAATTAATGGAAACAATGTTTAAGTTTCCAAAGCTGAAAAAAATACAGGTTACCAGGTTGAGATGACCACTCCATTTATCAAGCAAAATAAAATTTAAAAGACCCTGAGAGAATTTCCATGAAATTTAGGAGAAGATCCTAGTATATTCCAGAGGAAAGAAACTAAGTTTAAAAAGTTAGTAGAAGACCATGAATAAGACTGGCAGCAAACTATTTCATACATCATTGCTAGAATATTGTAAAAAATTTCTTCTTAATTCCTAAATGTGTGGAGTTCCTAAATTAAAACATATTAACATTGAAGAAGAAAACAAAAATAAGGTGAATTGGGGGCAGGGAATTTAGCTCAGTGGTGCCATGGATCCCTGGCAAGCACAAAGTCCTGAGTTTGAGGGAATCAAAAGAAGGATTTCAAAAAGAAGGATTGAATTGTGTCTCTCCAAAATTAATATGTTTAGGTCCTAACCACCAGTACATCTGGATGAAGGACTGTACTTGGAGACAGCACCTTCAGAAAAGTAATTAAGGTAAAATGAGGTCATATGGGTGGGTCTTAATTAATATGACTGATGCTTATGGGAAGAGACAAGTAGGGCACAGACAGACACACAGAGCAAAGACCACACGAAACACAGGGAGCAGACCAAGGAAAAGGGGCCTAGAAAACACCAACCCTGATGACCTTTTGATCTTGGACTTCCAGCCTCCAGAATTGTGAGAAAATAGATTTCTGTTATTTAAGCCAGTTTGTGACATTTGTACTAGCAAACTGATACTTTTTCAAGTATGGGAGACTTCAGTCTATTTATTGAGATTGAGTCACTCTCCGTGAATTCATCCAGAATGCGTTCTCATTCTATGACACACAAAAATGAAAAACACAAGATACAGAAAATTTACAAGGAGCAGTAACTGAATGAAGAAAATAGTATGATCTATAATTAAGTGTAAATAACTTGTAATGCGTGATGAACAGAGCTAAGGATGATTGAAAACTGAAATCATGGTTGGTCTGTACGTCTTGTTGAGGGTAGGTTGTGAAGATGAGATCAGGGCATAGGGAGACCAGCAAGGTGGTGATAGTGAAAGTGCGTTACTCATTTCAAACTACAGAGCTTGTTTATCTGCTGTGCATCTTGATGTTCCACTTAAGATTATCTGCAGATTGCAACACACATACACTCGGTTTTAGAATTCTCTATCCTAGAAGACCTCAGAAGTCTTTTTTGGCCTTAATTTTCCAAGATATTCATCACTTCCTCCTTTCTAAGATGAATGTGCTCTTCTGTGAAAATGTAGACAAGGATATCTGCTATAAAATGGTGTCCCAATCATCTTTGTGAAATTATCACAGCTCAAAAGAAAAAAGTTAGACCTCCAGAGAAGATGTGGGCCTACAGAGACTTTTTCCAGACTCGTCATCAGGGTGATGTTATGATAAAATGAGGCATTGTTGGGTCAAATTCTTAGACAGAAGAAAAATGATGAGCAAAGAAACTCAAAATGAGAGAATATTGATTCTTTCAAGGTTAGAGTGCTAGGCTTCTGATGATTCCCTGACCTTCCCCGACCCCCAGAAACTGAATGAATCAGTTATATGTCGCTTCAGACCCCCATCACTCTTATTTTTAGCCCTGAGTTCTCCTCACGAGTGTGGTGGGCCGCGTCTGAGAATTCCAGAAGGCTCCCAGGCATGGCTCGTGACTCATGGGCAGGTAATTTGTGTTGACATCCAGGACAGCCCGTGGAGTGGGGGCCGGAGAAATGGCTTCAGATACACAATTCTCAGCGTTCCTTCCCACTCCGCCCCCTTGATCAGAAACTGTATACTCCACAAATGGATCCCTTGATGCCATAGGAAATCGGCAATTAAAATAGAACCTCAGCGACATTGTTCTTCAAGAGCCACCAGCTGGCATGGGGGGACAAACTCAGGGCTTTGCTCACAGGCTATTTTCAGCCTCTGATAGCACTTGGGTTACTCATGTCTTATCCCCCCCTCCCTTCGGGCTCCCTCCTGTCCTCCCCAGCAGGCCAAGGCTGGTGACAACCTCCATATATTTAAGGAGTTCAAGAGCCCCCCCTACGCAGTGAGCCGACAGAGACCACGCAAACAGGTAAGTGGAGTGAAGCTGGCCTTTGGGCTCGGGCTGAGCTGTCTGGGTGACTGACAGGGCGAGAAAGGGACCTACAGAGCGACAGTGTGTTTTTCATCCCAAGTACCACCATCCCACTCCGGTTTTGTGCGAGAACTCTCAAGTTATGATATTGATATTGGTGTGGATCTAGTGGTTGTTACAAATTCTTACAGGCCTGATTAGTTTGGGGGGGCTCAAGGGCCGGAGGTGTAACTTGGTGGCAGAGCACTTGCCTAGCAGGCATGAGGCACTGGGTTTGGTTCCCCGGCACCAATAAATAAACATGTATATAAATGAAGTGGTATAGGGGAGGTGGTTGAGGGGAACATCACAGAGGGAGAAATGAGTGGGGTGTCACTTTTTGTCTAAAACCGCTTTTCAGTAGAAGGTTTCCTACTGTCTTGGTTGGGATGGCCGGGAATCAGAGGAAGGAACGCAAGAGTCTGCTGGACCAAAAGTCAGGAGACCTACATTTTAGTTCAAGAAGTACCACATAACTAAAGGAGAGGGATTGTCAGAAAGTTCCAGCCCGTGGGATCTCGGTCTCCTCCTCCTCAAGGTTAGCTATGCATTTGGTGACATTCTTCTAGACCATAAGTTGCCTAGTTGGAAGGCAGTTGTCACAGCCATGATATTACAGAAGAGAGTTTTCCCTCAAATCATAAGGAACTGTGCTCATTCAAAAGGAGTAGGAGCATGACTGAGATTTTGGGTTTTGTTGGTTTAAAATAAATTTTATATCCCAAAGAGGTTCGGCAACAAGTTTTAATCATTTGAAACTAATCAAAACTAGTCCCCCAAAAGACATTGGTATGTTGAAAATTCATTAAAAGCACTTGTATAACGGAAGCATAATTCTCAGCCAGGGGTGAGGCGTGATTCCCAGTGTCTCCCGCAGGTTTCAGGGAAGAATTTCTTTTTAATACTCAGTGAATGACAGGCCTATGTGTGACTGAGACGGAGATGTGGTTTGCAGCCATGGCTCTGCTGGAAATGTCGCCAGGAGATCAAAGCTGCCGCTTCCAGTTTCTGCTGCTGGCCTGAAATAGGCAGTGGCTTCTCTGGGAAGGAGGTGTTGGGTGACCATCCTGGGAACCCCGTCTGACCACAGTACAATTCAGCGCAGCCTCGCACGCACCAGGAGCCCTCTCCTGCTGCAGCGCTGTGCACGAACAGGAAAGAAGTGGGGAAGTGGGACAGCCTGCGCTCTGTTTCATTTTGGGGTTAAGTGTCAGTGGTGGCCACCTCCCATTCATCACAGCGTGCTTAAAATCCCCCAGAAAATGTGGGGGATTGTCCTGATTTGGTCTGGTTGCTTTCAGAATAACTCGGTCATTTGTGGTCAGTGGAAATGAGCCTGGGCTTTTCGGTCTGGGGTGTGGCTGGCCCAGGGCGTGGGGCCGACATGTGCTTTGCCACTGGGACACACCAGCAACGGGCTGTCGGGACAGAAGAGGCTGGGCACAGACGGAGGGGAAGGACGTGGGTACGAGCACCAGGACTTACAGACAGTGAGCGATCCCTCTTAGAGGAGGAGGGGGAGTCTCCGTGAAATACACATTCAGAAATCCTGGGAACCTCGAGGAGAAGATAAAAAGATCATCCATCACAGAGCCAGTTCAACTTCCGGGTCTGAATATTACTTAGCTTCTCAGTTCCCACTTTCTGAATAGTAAAATTAAAGTAAGCCACTTATGTAGAAGGGGTTCGTGAGAACTGAATGAGAGAAAGTACAAGAAAGTGCTTTGGGAAGCTTCGAAATTCTGTACAAATACCCAAGGTCTTTTAGGAAAAGCTCGGAGGGGCTGGGGAGGATTTCCTTCGAAGAAGGAGGTGCCGATCAAGCCCAGAGGTCAGCGTGGGTGGCACGGCGAGCAGCAGATAGATGATTAACTTGGTTTACAAGAGGAAGGACACAGGAAAAGCACTCCCAGCCGGCGGCCCTCCAAGTCCAGGGGTGCGGCTCAGGTGTCCGGGAACCCCGCGTGGAGGGCTACACTCCAGGCCCAGCAGACGCGTGAGGCTGCAAATGTGAAACACCACAAGCATTCATCCCGGGAAGGACAGCAGAGGAGGACAGAGTGATGGTCTCGAGGGCCTCGAAGGATGCACATTCCCCTTCAGCTGCATCCGGACCTCACCCGGCGTCCGTGTTGACTGGACGGCGCCGCGCTGCCCAAGGAAGTCTCAGGACAGGTAACAGCTTACTTAGCTGTCACCCTAAAAACCGCTGAATTCTTCCGAAAGAAACGAGTGTTCGAGAGAGCATAACCATTGCACAAGGTCACAAGGGCAGAGGGCAGCAGAGCCGGGATCTGGACTGAGATACAACATGCACTGCAAGGAGGACACAAGAGTGGGTTTTTGAGAGTGAAAGTTGGTCCTGATTCCGAGAGAAGTGCCGAGAAGCCACCGGGGCCGTGTGTCACAGCCTTTCTAAGGGCTGCGTCGGCCGTGCTCCCGTCTTAAAGGGCCGAGCTAACCGTCAGGTTTATTCTCTTGCTGGGAATCAGAAACCAGTGCTTCCTGGCTCTGAGAAAGTGCCAGTGGCCGGGACCGCGTGCACACAGAGGCTTAAGAGGAAGCCACTGCCTGTGAGCGTCCCACCAGGCCGCAGCGTCGCCCCCGAGCGTGGGCACGCCGCTTTGCTGCACGGCTCCGTCACCAGCGACGTGAGCTCAAGCACGTCTGCCTGAGACGGGCAGGGGCTTCGGTGGGCAGAGAGTCAGCGTCTTTCCACCCCGGAAGTCAAGGACGCCGGGAGGCTGCATTATCCCACAGGGAGCGGCCTCTCTCCCGGCCTGGCTCTACCTGTGTGGCCCACGCTGAAGGCTGAGAACAGCGGGTCGACAGCCCGAACCAGAGGGACCGTGGAAAACAACAGGGCTGGGCATGGTGGCACGCGCTGGCATCCCAGCACGTGGGAGGCTGAGGCAAGGGGACTGCCACACGTTCCAGGCCGGCCTGGGCTACGCAGTGAGTCCCTATCTTAAAGTGAGACCCTATCTACAAAGCGAGTCCCTATCTACAAAGCGAGACCCTATCTCAAAAACAAAAACAAAATCCACAACCAATAGTAATGATAAAAGCAACTAAAATTATTAAGCATGTGCTGTGTACTAATATTAAATAACCGCTGTGTATTAAGTATTAATATGTAGCATCTTAGCTACTGTTATCTTTTCCATCTAAAAGCAACCTTGCAAGAAAAGCCTTTTACCCTGACCTCCGAGCCTGAGGACGGGGCTCGAGGGTTGGAGCCACTTGTCCGAGTCCACGGATTCCCCCAAAGCCCGCGCCCCCTCATTCCGCTCTGCCGTGATCGCTCTCGCCCACAGCGGGAGAACGCGCAGCCCTGCAGGGGACACCACGGGGAAGCTTCTGCTCGGCCAGTGCTCAGACCCTTCAGTCTGTCCCAGGGCTTTGCGGACTCTTGAAGACGCTTCACAGCGTCTCTGCCACTAGGACACTCAAGGGCACCAGAGCTGAAATCCATAGTGACAGAGAACCCTTGAACTCCGAAGGGTCCCTCTTCTGTGTTTGAACAGCGCTGACTCCGAGAAGTGCTTTCTTTTACTGAAGCAAATTCCTGCTCCTCTCCCCGAATGTTGGAGACAACAGATCGGACCTGTCAGGTCTCCATTCCTGTCCCAGCAGAGTCTGGTTCACGGAAGAATTGGTGCCTGTTCGCTCCCCAGGCTGTTGTAAGAAGGTCCTAAGAAGCACGTGAACTGCAGCCCCGGCTCTTCCCAGGTTGTGACCTTACTCCTATGACCTACGCTCTCTGTTCAGCTTTCTCATCTGCAAAATGCGGACCACTGAATTTGCTGTTTGGGGATGCCGTCAGTACTAAAATAACGAATGTAAAATTTGTGGCAAACTGGAAATGGCAGTAGCCACTGTGAAAATAAGAGCAAGTCTTTGGAGTTCCCCTGACCGGAGGACGCACTGCAGCTCTGTGGTCCGCGGCGAGTGTTGTAACTTTGCCAAGGCTCTGTCTCCCCGTCTGAGAAGTCAGTGTTCCTGTAGTACCTGGCCTGAAGGGCTGCTGGGAGGTGTCTGCGATATGCCACAGTGCCCGGCCCAGCGCTGTGCTCCAGATGTGTTAACTTCCAGATGTGACAACAGGATTGCACTTGCCAGGCCAGTCAGCCTTGCTGTCAGATATGTGTCCCGTTGTCCAGAGATCTGTCCCTGCCAGCACAGAAGGTATAATTCACCAGGGGAGCCAGATATCTTAGTGGGAGAGCAGTGAGCCAGCACGGAGCTAAATACTGGCACTGTCGTCCCCACTCAAAGTCATGGTTTAAGGTTTCCTCCCAGATTCTTTCTGAGTGTGCATGCGTGTGTGTGTGCATGCATGTGTGTGTGTGTGTGTACTAAACCCAGGAGTGTACTACCACTGAGCTATATCCCCAGTCCTTTGTTCATTTTTTTTTTTCTGAGACAGGGTCTCTCTTTGTAGTTCAGGCTAGCCCTCAGCTCACTATGTAGCCCAGGCAAGCCCTGAACTCAGCAATCCTCCTGCCTCTGCCTCCTGAGTGCTGGGATTACAGGCGTGAGCCACCACGCCCAGCACTGTGGTGTGTGGTATTGATGGCTGGTGGGCGTGAGTCACCACGCCCAGCATTGTTTGTGGTTACCAGGATCGAACTCAGGGCCTCGAGCTTTCGAGGCAGGCGCTAGAACCACTGAGCTAAATCTCCGGCCCCTTTGTTCATTTTTTTAATTTTGAGACAAATTCTCTCTGAGTTTCACAGACTGGCTTTGAGCACATGGTCCTCGTGCCTCAGCCTTCTAAAGAACCAAAATGACAGGCATGTAGCATTGCCAATATGAGTTGTTTTTTTTCTCAGTAGTAGGAATTGATCCCAGGGTCTTGCGCTTGGGAGGCAAGGGTTCCACCACGGAGCTACAGCCCTAGGCCTCCAGGTCCCTTCGTGGACCCTACAAAGGAGAAACTGAATCACACGGCATTTTCCCTGCTGCGCTTACTGTTGGACAAGTGAAAAGTAGAAAAGAGAGGCTGGAAAGAGAGGGAGGAGAAGGGAAGAAATCGAGGAAGGGAAGAGGAAAAAGGAGTTGAATTATGAAAAAGGAGCTGAATTATCCAAAACATACAGTTTATTTAAAAAAACAATTCAGAGCGATGCATGACAGTTGAGAGTTGGGGTGAAACAAACTGGACCTAACATTGACAGAGTGCTGTTTCCAGAGCGATGTGAAAGTATCTGAACTGAAACGATTTTCCTAGCAAAAGTGGGACGGCAGGAACTATTGCCTTCACTTGAGAAAACGACAGGATACTGAAGTTCAGGGAGCCTCAGTGGTTTGCCAAGACCACCCAGAGGCAAGAAGGATCGAGAAGTCCAGGCTGCAACCGACTGCAGGAACCGCGTGCACCACAGCCACAGTGTAACCCTTTCGGAAACCTCACCGTCTGAGTGCGCACGGGGAACGGGCCCTGGGGCCCAGCCTCGTTGCTGGAGTCCTTCCTGTTCCAAACGGGCACGCTGGCGCGGGATGCTAGCTCCTGCTCGTTAATTCCCAGTGTCTCCCGTTTCAGACCTGACCCACAGCCGGTCTGTGACAAACAGTACAAACATCTCAGGGACTGGCAGCAACATAGTACCAGGCAGGGTGATGGAGACTGCGATCTGGGCGATAAATGGGGGTGAGTGACGGGCGAGCCTATATTTGGTGTCCCACCTTCAATGACCCTTGCCAGTTCCAGGCAACACTGATAAACAAATGGCCCATCTCTTGGTACCATGCCAGGGTAAATTCACATCTGAGCCTGGTTGGCAGTGTTGAAACTCAGGAATTCCAAACTAATGTGGAGGCTGAAAAGTTGGGTCTGTAAGCCAGGACCTAGAGGTGCTTTAAAGCACAGCGACTTAATTAGCACAGTGATGCAGTTCGAATCACCTGAAACAAACCGGGTCACACTGCCTTGTCTCTGAGCAGCTTCTCAGTATTGCCTTAAACTCCATTGTATTCCCAGGCTCCTGTCTGAGAGACAACATCAACATTTTTCACTCAAGTTCAAAGTTATTTTGGTTATGGTTAGAATCTATGTCTTTGGACTCAAGATGTTTTTAAACTCTTTCCAACTTTTGGCCTATAAATGCTACAAGCTATCAGAGATTTTTTTTTTTCATTTAGGCTTGTTACCCTCCAATCTTTAGAAATGGTATCTACTCATACTTATAGATTTCTATTTTGGGTTTCAAATCCTGATATAGGCATGTTAGATATTTATGTTCCCTTAAAGCAAGTCTACTAGGATACATTAGCTTGTAAAGAAGGTACTATCTGCAATCTTATCCTCATTTTGAAAAGCATGTCTAGGCAATTGTTGAATATATATATGCAAGCTATGTCTCTTTGGGGAGTGTGATATATATATATATATATATATATATATATATATATATATATATTCTCTAGGAGGCAAATCTGTCTCTCACTAACTTGCAGGATATGCCGATGAAATCTCTATTGAAGACATAAGATGAGAAATCTGACCTAGGGTTGTTTGAAAATTTCCATGTCATTAATTTCACAAGTGTCACTGTCACAAGTCCTAGATGAAATATATCACATTTGTCCTCTATTTTACATTATGTTGAAGCCGAGGATCAAAATGAACATGTACAAAATTATGTGATTCTGTTCTTTTCTAAAAAATATATTACCTTCATGAGAAAAGGTTGGGCCTAAGAAAAATAAGTCAGCTTCTTACAGTATGTAAGTCCAAAATATTTTGTTTCCTACCCGTCTTCCACACTAGGATATGGCTTCTCAATGATATGGCTTCTCAATGCCAGGATACACAAACTACTCACTTTCAGAAGCACCGCCCATAAAGACCTAAGGCCGTTCTCGATACAGGACAGTCAGGACATAAACATGGTGAATGGATTAGGGAGCAAACAGAGAAATGAAGGCTCTACTTCAAGCTTCCAGGGCAAAATCTATTTCTTTTCCATCGTACATGAACTATAAACAACGTGAGCTATGGGAACAAGAACACTAAATGTTTCCCTTTTTGAAGTTATTTTCTGAAATTTTACTAAATAGAAGAGCCTGCTTCCTCTGTAAGAGCAGCATGTTCCTGTCCAACCCCCCCAGCTTTGCTAAAACGAGCACTTTGGGAGACACTCAGGCCAGAACATCCCCTCCAGGAATGTCCAGTGTCAGGCTCAGTGGCCTGTTTATTATTTACTCCCTGTTTCTTAGCAAAATCTGTCTTTGTTACGAGACTGGGAGACGCTAGCCTGAGTAGTAGACCCAGGAGGGCTTAGTGTTAATCGCCAACTATTATAAGAAAGTGACTGGCCTCAGAAACAGCCTCTTTGAGTGGCCTGACAGGGCTTCGTGTTCCTGACGAAGTGACATACCAGGCTTCTCAGAAACCAAAGGATCCTGGTGAAAACTCAACTACCTGCTGGCTGTAGGACTTCAGAAATTTCTTTGAATATTGTCAGCTAATTTCAGTTCTGTTCTGGGAAAACGAAAACCTTGAATTCACACTTCAAGTAAAAAGTATTTGTTGTTGTTCTTGGCACTGAGCTGAGCGCCTCTGCACTGTGCCACATCCACAGACCTCTTGAATTTTTTTATTTTGAGAGCGGGTCTCTGTCACTAAGTTGTACACGCTGGGCTTGAACTTGCGGTCCTCTTGTTTCAGCTTCCTGGCTGGAAAGATTAGTTTTCAAAGTCCTCTACTTTGGCTCGTACAGTATCACTTAGACAGAACCTGCTGGTGAAAAGGCAGCCAGCGCTCGAGGCTGTTGGAGCACAGGCAGCTCTCAGCGGCACAACCTGTCGCAAGAGTCCCGGGAGGCACTGGTGCCATTAGCTGGCCCCTGTCCAGCCCCGAGGACTGTGTCCATCTGTGGAGATTCTGTGTCGGCCAGAGTGGCCCCCGTAGCCTGTGGCAGGTTTCCAGTTGACTCAGCCAGGGCAGGATCAATGTATTTCATTGCCTGAGCAAAGCCATTCTACAAAAGAGGATGTGTCAGGTGAGGAACAAATCTGAATAGGAGGTTCTTTTTTCCTTTTTTTCTTCTTTGGTACTAGGAATTGAACTTAGGGTGCCAGGCACATGCTGTACCGCTTTTATGTCATTATGTGACAAGCCAAGAACTTTCTGGCCAAAGCATTAGCAGCACCAGCGCTGTCCCCAGATCCACCAGAGTCTTCAAGATCCAAGGTGCTTTGAGAGGCGCTGGGCTAGATAAGTAAATAATATGACTTGGGGAGGTGACTCCATTCCTGAGGGGACAGTTCTTAAACCACAGGTGGAAAAATGACTGTAATATTTGCATATAGTTTTAGATACACAAAATTAGCCATCCTTTCCTTCTAAGAACACTATGAGATACACAGGGTCAGATGCTATTGCAACTTCACTGGAAAGGACTGGGGATTTGGCTCAAGTGGTACCATATCCGCCTTGAAATTTAACAAGAAAGAAACCTGAGTCCCAATGAGGTAAAGTAGCCATTCAAAGCCATCTGAGTGTTTGAACTATGTGCCCAGAAAAGCTGTTTGCTGACTGAACAAACCACTGACAAACAAGGCTGGCTTCTGGTCCCTGATCACCACAGACTAGGGATGAATCCACTTCTGACATCACTTAAATGGAAGGTATTGGCTTTCTGTCCTCTTAGACTTCACCTTGGTCGGAGTCTTCAAGATGCCAAACTGGGGCGGAGGAGCGAAATGTGGAGCCTGCGAAAAGACGGTCTACCACGCGGAAGAAATCCAGTGCAATGGCAGGAGCTTCCACAAGACCTGCTTCCACTGCAGTGAGTCAGGCGGACACTGTGGGGTGTCTGCAGCAGAGGAGGGCATCTTTGGTGACACCGGGGCATCACACTGGGCTACACCCTCACCTTCTACCCTCTCTCTTTTCTACGAGACCGAGTTCAACTCACTAAGGGCACTTTGTGGCCCAGTCTGGGTTCAACCTTGGCGGTCCTCCTGACTCAGCCTCTCTGGGTGCTGGGATTCCGGGGCTGCACCAACCACACACGGTTAAGAGAGCATTCTAAGTTCTCCTCTGCTACAGATGCTCCACATCTGTGGTCAGTCTGCCCGAGCCAGGCCGAGAACTGGTGAGAACTGTCAGCGGTGGGCCACACTAGAGAAGGAACAGTGTCCCCTGAGCTCTTTCTCCACCGTGTACACAGTTCCCAGGCCATCTCCCTGTGGTCAAAGTCAAGGCGAGCCAGCCTGCTTCTGCTCTTTGTGTGAAAACCCTGACAGTTTCAAAGGGTGACATTTACGGAGTGTGACTTGGCAGAGAAAGGAGGCCGGCGATTATCTGGAACCAGAGCGCATTTGGCTTTCTGGGTTGCCCCATGGCCCAGCTGTCACTGAAGCCAGCTGTGACTTGTCTCTGCTAAGAAAGACCCTGTGTCACACAGTAGGCAACACTGCCACTTCTGAAAGCTCACAGCCTGGGGACCGGAGCTCCATGAGGGCAAATCTCTATCACCTGCTGCCAGACACAGAATTACAAATGTCAGAACTGGACGAGCTGTGCGCCACCAGGAGCGTGTGACTTTTGGCAAGTCATTTCTCATCTCTAAACCCAGGTCACATGACTTCGCAGCACAGCCAGGACACTGTACGTTCAGACTCCCAGTCCAGTACTCCGGGATAAGACTGCACTCTACAGTCACCTAGCAGCTGGTTCTATTCTGGGAGAAACTGGCCCCACGGCTTTGAAATGGCCACTTATTTCTCTGCTTCCCCCGTGGCTCTGGCGGAAGGCCCGGCTTTGCTGGATATCCGACCAACTCCTCCCTCTCTGGTTCCTCCCCCCACTGTACTACACCCCCATGCCTGAGCCCAGAGGCCACAGGTGCCATGTAGCTGCAGACAGTTTCAAAGAGAACCTCAAGGGCGGTCATCTGTCAGGACAGGGAGACACCCCATCTTAGCTGCCAGAAACAGTGACAGTTTATCAGCTGCATGATCCTTATCCTCACAGCAAACTTCAGAAGATCATTGAGGAAAAAAGGAGAAGCCTTGCTCAGAGTGTTTGGGTTGGCAGACTTAATGATGCTTTGGATTCTCATAATAGAAAAATTGGGGGAGGGGAATAATTATTTTTAAGTTATCTTACATGGTTCTCACACTCATCATTATTACTCATTACTATCATAATTTTCCAGGATTCATTCTTTATCAAGACAGTTCATCCCAAAACCCTCTGACTTTTGTCCAAAGAGGGAAAAAAAAAATGGCTAGTGATTTTGAGAGTCAGAATGAGGAGTAATGGAAAGAATACCAGAATCGGAGTATGGTTTGAGCTGGCTCTGCTGGGCTCTACCTGGTGAAATCACTGTAGTGAGCGTCATTTACAACATGGAGATGGTCAAACCTTATGAAGAGTATAGCAAGGAGGCCAGGACTTGACCTAATGTCCTCGTCGGGAGGTTCAGGCCTCTAGGCTTCTATCTCCTTGGATTAATGTTGAGTCTGTGTGGAAACAGCAAGCTTCCCATGGTGGGTGGGTCCTTTGCTGGGTGGCAAGGGGATACCCCGCTCAATGGAGCCCTGACAGAAGGAGTGAGAACCTGGCTGTCCATCCCTTTAAGAACTTGGCTTGCGGGGTGGGCATCTGAGTAAGTTTCAGGAGCGCTGGACAGACGGCCCCGGCGAGGAGCACAGGACCTTTGGTTGTCAGAAACAGTGTTCAGAGAGGCCAGATCTACCTTTGCTTGTCCCCTGGAAAGTATTCTCCTGATTTCTAGATAAATAGCCATAATTTATCACCATACTAATCCTTTGTATCAGTGTTGTCCAAAAGAAATAGAAGGCAAGGTGTATACACAAATTTAAATGTCTAGGAAGCATGGTTTTAAAAGCATGCCTAGAAAAAACCCAAGAAGAATTAATTTTGAAATATTTCATTAATCTGATATTCTAAGATATTATAATTCAAATAGGTAATCACATATTGAATATGTATGGGATATTATACCTTTCCTTTGTGTTTATACCAAGTAATTGAAGTCAGAAATGCATTCCATGCTCCCAGTGCATCATGGGCTGGTGGGTGTGGTGCTGGGTGGCACAGCTCTCCTTTGTCTGTGTATCAAAGTTGGCCGGAAGTCAGGGAGTAGCAGGCGAAGGCGAGTAGGGTGCCGGCTGCCCAGGAGTGCTGGGTGGAGCATCAGGGCAGGTGTAAGGGTTACTTTTCTCATTGCTGAGACAAAATACCCAAAATCCAAAGTTCATGAAGGAAAGGTTTACTCGGCTCAGTCAGTAGGGGTTTCATTCCACAGTGAGCTGAATTCTAGACAGTGTGGCATGGTGGGGTGACAGCACAGAAGAGAAACAATCCACAGCAAGCAGTCCGACAAAGGCATATCGGTGCCTTTTTTCCCCTTGTATTCTGTGCAGGACACCTGCCTTAGGACAGACACAGCACTCACACTCTTAGTCCTGGCCAGAACTTGGCCAAACCCACCAGGGGACACACACACACCCTTGATCCCAGCACCACATACTCCAGATGCAGCCATCTCTGAAAAGCCCCACCCATGGCCGCATGAGGCTTTGGGGGACAACTTAGCTCCAAGCCATCCTGGCAGGAGCCAAGGACCTAAGGTCAGCTATGGCCCTGGTTATATACTCAGGATGAACCACTGACTTCCACTGACAGATTCACTCGCTCATCAATTCATTTATTCAATAAATGTTTACAAAGGACTAACTCTGGCTCTGGAGCCTCTGCCACGTTCTGGGAATATTAAGGTAAAATGCCCTTGTCCTCCTCAGCAAATACATGAGTGGTAAAAATTGCGGAGGGTGCTGAAAGCAACAACAGAGACGGGTACCCACTTCTGATTGCACTGCCTATATAAGCCACCCCCCCCCACTTATTCCTCATGACCCGATGACCCTGTATTCAGAGCTGTAAGCATTTAAACTTGGATCCACACAATGCTGACAAAACTGTTGCATGAGCTTCCTCCCACGCGCTGGCCTCCCCAGCTCCACGGTCAGGAAACCCTCAGCTCAGCTCGCACCTCACATTTAGCTTTTACTCCCACTCCTTTATTCAATGACTTCAATCACAACATAGCACTCGAGGAAGCCCTCGTGGCCTGAAACTACCTCATGCCACCGTGGCTTGCTTATAGAGATCACTTGATGGAGCTGGTTAAGAAGAAAATAGAGTCAGTGTAAGTTTAATTATTCCTGGGCTATATTCTCAGTATTACAGCAATATGCTTATAAAGTCTTTGAGGATTATTGTTGCAAAGCAACACAGCAAGTTGTTAAGTTGTGGAAATCCTTTATATATATTAAAGCTGTTTTATGTTATGTGAATAGCGAGACAGTTGCTTGTTGAGATACCATTTGCAGGTGCCAGCCTCCTCGGCAAGTGAGAAACCGGGCTGCCTTAAGGGACTCAGACCCAAGGGCGGGCAAGGGGTCCTCAGTGACTGGCGTGGAAGAAGATAAAGACAGAACAAGATAAATAGCTATGCATTTTTATGAGATGAGAGAAAGTAACATTTCCAGGTCAAATATTAATTGGTCTATATGGTTAAATACTAGAACGTATTTGACTCTTTCATTTATATCTTTAAAAGTTCTTTTTCTCTTCAAATTTTTGAGAAAACAAGTATCTCCCTACAAATCTTCACCTTGGACTAATGGGGAATGGGCTGTCTTATCTTCCAGGCGCTTGACACGAGGTGACGCAGAGCGACCGCGGGGCTTGTGTCCGCGGGAGGCTGAGGGTGCAGGAGCCGGTCCGTGCCTCCCGCCCTCCCTCGCTTCCAGATTGGTCTGGTCGACCCAGATTGGCCTCAGTGTTCACTGTCCCCTTCCAGTGTCCTTCAAAGGCCAGGACGAGGACAGAAAGTGCTCGGTCCCAGCTTCAGTAAGATTAGGGCAAAAATCAGCTCCTCCCGTGTCTCGGCCCCACACGGCCCCGCCGCCCGCGCATGCGCACACTCCCCAGCGTCATCCGGTGTGATCTGTTGTCCAGGGACATCGTTCGTAGTGGGTCTGAGACCACATGTCTGGCTCCAGGGCTGTGCCCTGCTCTCTTCCTGCCGGGTACGCTGTCATTTCCGTTCTGCCTGCACTGGTTTCCTCCCGTGTGTAAAGGGGACCCCCTTCAGGTCTGCAGCGCAGACAGATGCTCTACTTGGGAATCCAAGTTAAGTTCTGGGCTCAGGGTCCCGGCGGATTCAGGACAGGGGAGGACTCAGCCTCAGCCCTGACCCCTCTCTCCTCCGCAGTGGCCTGCAGGAAGGCTCTGGACAGCACCACAGTGGCGGCGCACGAGTCGGAGATCTACTGTAAGGTCTGCTACGGGCGTAGGTACGGCCCCAAGGGCATCGGGTACGGACAAGGCGCCGGCTGCCTCAGCACAGACACGGGCGAGCACCTCGGCCTGCAGTTCCAACAGTGAGTTACTGCCTCGCTCCCCTCCCCGCTACAGTCTCCAATTATCAGGACAGTTCATTCTGTTCCCATAGCAACGTTTTCTGGAAATGGGAGAATGGACTCTCCATTGTTGACTTGCTGACAATAGGAATCCTCACTCGGACCAAGTTCGAACAGTGTGTCACCTCTCCGAAGGCGGTCTCTAAACGATCTGCCTTTCTCAAGGGCAATTACTTTTACACCAGGGCTCCGGCTTTGCATGTCAAGAGAAAACCCAGAATGTACGGATGTTCTATTGTTTGACCTTTGCAAAACTGCATGGAGCCTTTCTTCCTCCCCTCTGAGGGTTTCTGCGTAAATCACATAAATATGGCTGGGGCAGGACCGCCATTCTCCGTGTGCTTGCTGCGGATTTCTTCCTTTCTGCTGGAAGACGACTAACGAGCACCTCACGGGGGGAGGGCTCACAGGAACGGGCTGGGTGGCAGGAGTCACAGCCAAGCGGGGTTGAGAGGCTCCCATCCACGCGACTAGCATGCTGGTGGGTCTCCCCCAACACGGTCCCGAAAAGCGGGACATGACAACCCCCACCTCCCTCTACCCGTCTGTTTGCTCGACCCACATTCTAGATGATCACACTGACATCCGGCCCGCAGCGGGGGATCATGCAGTGGCCACTGGCCTGCAGCCACTGTCCAGGCAGCCGGTACCCAGGCTCAGCCTGCAGCGGGCTGGCCAGAAAGGCCTTGCCCCGCCACAAGCGTCCCAGGAAGCCCCCCACCGAGCAGTTAGGACATCCGAGGAGCCATCTGGTTCCTTCAGAAGGGAGTATCCTCCCCCAGAGCCTGGCGTAGTAGAGGGATGTGTCATTACTGTCCTAAGGAGAGAACTTCTTTGTTAATTTCTCATATTACCCCATTCCAGCTAGAGACCCCAGGCCCCTCCACTGGGAGGGCCTGTGTCCCTAGCTCAGCTTTTTTACAAAATTATTTTTCAGACAGAATCTTGCTAAGCTGCCCAGGCTGAGCCTAAACTTGTGGTCCTCTTGCCTCGGCCTCCCAGAGCATATGCACCACTGGGCCTGGCTGGAGACTTTTCATAAAGAAAAGACATACCCATCGCATTCTTCACCTTCTTTTATATAAAGCGCACTCTCTATTATCTAAAGCTCACTTTCTTTTGTTGATGTCCAAAGTGCCAAGAATCCAAGGCCTAGGGTCTCATCCGAGTTCCATGAGTGGCCAGCAGACTGGCACGGGCAGCTCCCGCTCAGGCCTGTTGTCTTGGCACTATCCTGGTTTATGGGGCTGGGGCATGGATGAAGCAATAGAACATACATGGGAGTGCCAGAAGTTATAGGACCCAGGGGTTACTGTTGTGCCTTCCTTTGGGACACCGCATTCACAGGGACAAGTGACGTCTGAGTGGAGGACAGCTGGGACTGTTATAAGGAGAGATCAGCACAACAACCAACAGCCCATCTTACCCTAGAACTTTCCTGACTCAGTTCGGACAATGATTTGCTGAAAAACCCGAACAAGCAAGCACAGCAATAGAAAAGCCAGAACAATAAGACTGCAAGGCACCCTGTGGCACCTACTCCACGCTTTACCATGCAGGTGTTTAACCCCACTGTTTCAGGAGTTAGCCACAGTGTGCCAGGCAGGCACTGCCCTCAGTCTTTTGCACACATCCCCTCAATAACCCTCTCAACAACTCTGCAAAGAAGGCACTGTGACTATCTCCATTTCCCAGATGAAGAGACGGAGGCACCAAAGCCACTTAGCTCACATAAGGTCACAGAACTCACAGTGTGCCAAGGGAGGGCCACATTTCATTCGTCTGTGCCCATCAGGTCTCCAAAGCCGGCACGAGCAGCCACCAGCAGCAACCCTTCCAAGTTCACTGCAAAGTTTGGGGAATCAGAGAAGTGCCCTCGATGTGGAAAGTCTGTCTACGCTGCAGAGAAGGTCATGGGAGGTGGCAAGGTAAGGCTTTCTGCACGAGCCAGGCGGGCTTTGCTCACCTCCACCGGGTGAGTGGGGAGGGAGGGAGAACTGGGACTACTGCCCGGGTTGGGGGGCAGAGCCTCCACTCACCTTCACGCCCACAGCTTCTTTGGGAATGTCATCGAAAAGTTAATGTGTACATTAAAAAGAGACTCTAGTAAAGGACACTGCCATTAACCCTCCTCAAGATCCCTCCTGGCTTTGAACACATCTCTCCCAAGTCTTCTCTGCTGAGTGCCTTTAGTCGTGGTATGTGGGCAAACTAATGCTCTCAATTCAAAATGTCTACCTTTCATGATCGTTTTGATTTGGGTAAGAGCCAGAAGTTGCACAGTGCCAGATCCCACGAATAAGGTGGACGAGGCCAAGCTACGATGCTCTTACGAGCCTGCCTTTCTGTTGGGTGACATACAGCAACAACATCCACTATGTATTCTTTTAATCACGTCTTGTAAAGACACTGAAAGAGGACTTCCAGAACTGCTCCAGAAAGTGACAAGAATGCTGGGTTAAATGTTTTAGGAGGAAGAAAGATTAATGGCAATGTATCTTTTACTGTAATAAATTTTTATTAAAATATTCACTGTATATTTTGATCACCCCTTGTACGTAACCATCCATCCTCACTCACCTTTTTGGGCTATCACCTGACAGTGCCCTTGGAAAATAAGAATGGATGTGGTCTGTTGCACCAAACATCAACTCACTAGGACACGGGTGGCGAACCTCTGGCACACGTGCCCAAATGGGCTGCTTGCATTGAAAGCCCTGAAAGGTTCACCATCATGGTACTAGGGCCGAGGCACCAAGCTAAAGCTCTAGTGAAACAAAGGCTCACGGGTCCCCTGACTATCAGTGCACATCACCCTTCCAGAAAGGCGTCAGCCTGGGAACCTGTCACCACTGTGTCACTCCGTGTGCTCCTGCCATCACACAGCAACTGCCTCACAGCAGCAAGAGCCGTCCTCACTCACAACGTCCCGGCTTTCAGGACGGTCATTATCAAATGTCTGAGACAGTCATGAACTCTGGTCTAAAAGCTCTAGTTTCGGGCCCGAAGTCAGGGTACTCACTGAAGGAGCTGGACCTGAGGAAAGAGAAAATCCTGCTAACAGCAGAGGCAGGGAAGAAGGGCGTGGAGAGGACGGACGTCAAGCAGAGCAGCCCTTTGCTGACCTGTGAGAGCTGCAGCTGGAGCCTGGCAGGCGAGAGGTGACATCCTGCAAGACCCAAGCAACTCCGTGCCCTGGGAATCGCACGGAGCAAAAACAAGGTTGATTACACAGACGGCTGCCTGCTGCTTCGCTCTTGCTCATCCTCACACTCAACGCAAACATTACCTTTTGCCTCAAAGCCAATTCTCTCTTGACCAGTGTGGTCCTCGGACCTTTCACTGCAGGGAAGCCCTTCTCTGATTTACTCTGAGGGAACCTGTACACAGTGCCACAGGAAATCCACGGGCAGGGCTCTGAGCATTGCTGGCCAAGGCTGTCGCATCACATCTCCAACCCCCTGGCAAGATGATTCTAGAGCTCCATTAAGTAGGCCAAGGCACTGTTTGTAGGCTGCTGGCAAGGAAACCAGAATATACTGCCACCTCTTTGAAACACAACTCTCCTGTGCTCCTCAGCCTTGGCACAAAACCTGCTTCCGCTGTGCCATCTGTGGGAAGAGCCTGGAGTCCACGAATGTCACCGACAAAGACGGGGAGCTTTACTGCAAAGGTAGGTGTTTCTGCAGACCTTCTGGACTTGTCTTCCCCAGGAGGGTCTTTGAGGGGAAAGGTGCTCCTGCGGCGAGGCCTCCCTGTGTCCACCAGGAGCAGGAGGCTTGGCTGGGGCGCTCTGGGCCCTCAGGGCGAGAGGGAGACTCAGCTGGGTCTAAGAAACAGAGAGGATCAACCAACCCGGTTCTGGTCCTCACTGCCAGAGCACCCAGGGCACCAGGAGAGAGCGGATGGTCTGTGGTGCAGGGCATAGGTGCCAGGGGGAGAGGAAGAAAGTGTCTGGCCTCTGGCCCCAGATGAGTCCACTGGGTGGCAGGTTGGGGTGGCTGGGGAAGGAGTCTCTATGGCCCTGAAGTTTATCAATACGTATCTTTCTCTCTTCTCCATCTTCCTTCCTGCCTCTGCCCCTCCTCCCTCTGGCACTTAGCGATCAGAGGCAGAGCTGGCTTCCTCCTGGTCCGTGAAGCTCTGGCTTGCTGCCTAAGTAATCTCTGGCTCTGTGCAGAGACAGGGAGGTGAAGCTCCTTCCTAATACTATGGGAAGAAGGGATCCCCTAGGCCCACTAGCCATGTGTCTCCTCCAGTCTCCTCAGGCCCATCCTGCTGCTCTGTTGACCATCATCACTTAATGATGCCTCAGGAATCTAACCGTGTTTGGTGGAAGCAGGGCAGCAATGGAAAGAGGGTTAAGCAAGCACTGTTAATTATAACTGCAATTTCCCACAAGACAGGGTGGGACTCAACTCATCATCATCTGACAATGGCTGCCTCCTGGCAGTAGACATGGAGGGTCCTCAGCACTCATGGGCCCTAAAACCCTAGAATCTTGTAGTCAGTGAGATCCACATATAAACAAATCACTTTCCAAGTGAGGAAACTGCAGTTCAGAACATTTACAGCTCAGCTGATGGAGGCTTCTCAGAGGACATGCTTCCCCTGGGGCTTTAAAGGTGACTGGGTTTGGGAAGAGGCTTTGGGGAACAGGCAGCAGTGACATTTAAGTGCTGACATCATGACACTTTCTTCTGTGATTCTGGAGTATGGGGCAGGAGCCAGAGGGCTGGGTAGGCAACCCAGACCCAGACCCTGCCAACTCAACTGAGAAAAATTTGATTAGCAGATCTATGAGAAATAGGCTTCATTTAAAAGTTAACTTATGCGTGAAGAAGTTGCCTTTGATGGGTAAATGGAGTGTGCCCATGCACAAGGGCCAGAACAGGGCGCTAATCAACATTCTCTCTCTTTATCTTCCTCATTCAGTTTGTTATGCCAAAAATTTTGGCCCTACAGGCATTGGGTTTGGGGGCCTTACACACCAAGTGGAAAAGAAAGAGTGAGAGAAGCGTCCCTCTTTTCGCAGTGGAAGGCGTGGCCGAAGCTCCTGCACGGATGAAGTTTTCCCCAAACAGCCTCGTTTGTGGTTAAATAACGTTCTCTTCAGAATTGATCCTAGGCTTTTGTAAAGTGTGGGGAAAAAAATCCTTGAAAGAAAATTATTTAAAATGTAATCTGTAACAACTGCCTTATCATTTACAATTCTTGGGGTGGGAGAGGCAACAAATAAATGTTTTGTTGGTACCTGATATGACTTTGGATCTCTTCTATTTTTGGAAAGACTAAAAAAAAAATTTTTTTTTAAATAGAGCTAGTTCTGGGCCCGAGATTTGGCTCAGTGGTTCCAGCGCCCGCCTTGCAAGCGCAAGGTCCCTGGTTCAATCCCCAGTAACCACATACCACAATACTGGGCATGGTACGCCCACTGGCAATCAGTACTTCATACCACAGATGCCGGGCGTGGTGGCTCAAGCCTGTAATCCCAGCACTTGGGAGGCAGAGGCAGGAGGATTGCTGAGTTCAAGGCTTGCCTGGGCTACATAGTGAGCTCAGGGCCAGCCTGAACTACAAAGCAAGACCCTGTCTCAAAAAAAAAAAAAAAAAGTAGAGCTAGTTCAAAAAATTAGCTGCAAAGAAGGAATTCAGATGTCAGCTGGGAAAGGAGAAAGGAGAAATCATGGGCTAAGGAGTTGGTCTCCCAGAATCCATCAGCTGAGTGTCTTTCGTTGCTGCTAGCAGAGAAGGAAAGTGGCAGTCTGGGAGGAAATACAGAACAAGATGGCAAATTCTAAAAGGAAAATCAAAAATAAAATTGCTGGAGTTTATCCTTTTGTTCTACCACTGGCTTTGCAATCGTACACATTTTGTGAAAACAGAAATGACAACAAAGCATGGCACTTGCTTCTGTATTATAAACGACATGAGGATGATTTTCTTTTATTCCAGGACAATTCTGAAGTTTAGTGATTTTTTTTTAAAACCTTATCCATCAAATCACCAGCCTTAGAAAGGAAACGCAGCCAATTAGAGGTGCTTTCTCTGCCTCTTCACCAAGCCTCCAGCTCAAGTGCTTGAATCCTTTTAACAGCAACACTAATTCTTCCACTTCTGTGCCATTTACGTATGGAGTAAATGAAAGCAAATAAAAAATCTGATAAAAATGATGAAATCCTATGCCAAAACTTAGGTTTTTCTATGTTCCAAGTCCCAAGGAAGGCTGTGTTTAAAATGAGTGATTATTCAGTGCTGATCATGTGCTGTCTTAGACAAAGTCCTGTGTGGACTTTGTTGTTCGTCACTTACCAGTCTCGGGAGCCCAAAACTGAAAACGTCACCATCCTTAGCTTTGCTCTCTCCATCACCTCAGTCTTCAAGCTTCCTTGACTCTATTCTCACAGCACCTCTGAGACACATCCTCTTTGTTTCCTACTCCATGTGTGTTAGGGGGTCAGCACAGCTGGTTTCTTCTGAAGCCTCTCTCCCTAGCATTGGACGGCCATCTTCTCCTGTATCTTTGCATGGTATTCTTTGTGTGTGTGTGCTAAATTTCCCCCTTAATAACAAAACCAATCATGCTGGATTAGGGTCCACCTGTAGGATCTCTTTTAACTTTAATCATCCCTTTCTATGCCCTTTCTTCAATACAGTCACATTCTGAGAGTCAGGATTTCACATATGAAGTGTGGGGAGACACAACTGAGCCCCTATCAGCTCATCATGTAAGAACTTTAACAAACTGACCTGTCTTATTCCTTCAACTTTAGACAATATTTTCCACACAAGTTTAAGCTACATTCAAAAGACCTGAAGCTTTCTTAAAGACCTGATGTCCTCCCCCTGTTATACACCTGTTAATACTATTCCTTACTCCTGGAAAAATGGAACCTCCACCATTTCTCCCCTAAACCCAGATCCTTAGACTGCTAAACTACCAAAAATCACAGGTTAAATGTCACCTCTTTGCAAAATAAATTCTGAACTAAGAACGAATCCACCCTATGCTGTGGTAACTGATATTTAACAAAGCCCTGTCTGGTTGCATAGAATTTTGAAGTTCCACTCATCTCCTTGTTAGAATAGGACATGCTTGGATTAACAGTGCTCTACAAATGGTAAGCATTTAATAAAGATTTTAATGGAAGCCAGACTTAAAGCAAATTGGGCAACAATGTAAAAGGAGACATTACAACTGCAATGAAGAAACTTAAGTAGAAAACAAAAGAAGAAACTCAATGTGGTCCAATGAAATGGAGTTTCTTCTCTGCAACCCAGGCACACTATTCTCCTACATTTCCCAGACTCCTCTGCTTCTGACTAGGACATACGAATGGGTGTAGATCAGTGGTGGCAAATGTGTGCTGCAGCGGACTGTGTGTACCACTGACAGCTCTAAAATCACCAGCTGCCAAGATCTCTCAGGAGGGTCTCCACTCTCTGCACATCTGGATACAGAGCATCCAATAGAACTGAGGCGTAGGAAAGTGTGGAGTCACCACCTGGGATTCTGCTACTAGCTAAATGGACTGTGCTAAGAAGAAGAAAGAGCCTTACATTGTGGTTAGTCCTTGGACCGTGGATATTTAAAGCCACTGAGCAGATCTCATGAACACATGAACACTCTTGACTACCACACCCACAACCATACCAGGGATGTACCTCTCAAGGGCTTGCAGGTCATGCTGCAAATCACAGCTTTTCCTCCAAAGGTAATGGGAACTCAAGGCAGGACTTACAGCAGGAAGGTCCTATAGCCAGGGATGGATAAACTGTACCAAGAGTGAAAGTTGTATCAGTATTTCCCCCAGAATAAAGGAAATTATTGATGATGATCACACTAGCTTAATATTTTCATGGAATGAAGTAAAACTAGGAATTAATTTTTAAGATTGTCTATGTTCAATTTCTAAATAAGACAGAAAATTAAATTAAAACTTACTTACTAGACTTACTGGTAATCTCAATTTATTCCTGAGACTGTAAATTTATGTTATATGAACATAAACTAAGCCTCAATTACAAAAGAAAATTTTATTAGGTGTGAAAGCAAAACAAAGATACCTACTTAAATATTCTTTACATATTTATAGTTACAACAATGACAAATAACTTATGTTCAAAGAATAGTACTATTTTGAAACAGCCAATGTAGTATAAGAAAATAGTCTATTTTATTCATACACAGTGAATATTATCTCCAAAAAAGTAATTTGCATATTCTTGTGAAAAATATAAAAGTTTAAAAAATTTTTAACTTCTTTTTACAGTGTTTGCCAAGAATATTCACGAATAGTCCATCTCTCAGAGCCTGAAAGAGTATATACCTTTAGTGAGAACTGTTTTACCAAATGGCTAAAATACCATCTTTGTTTTCCTTTGGGCTTAGATGAATCTAAACTTCACTTCCTTTCGAACCTTGGCAAGGCATCATCATAAACACAAATAAATCAGGATGACAGTTTCACGGTGTTTTTCTTCATACAGAGCGAAGAACTTTCTCTTTGGCTGGATGAAAGACCATGGTGTACTGGGACGTCCAATCCACTATGGAGGGCTTCACCAAGCCAAAGCAGCCACACTGAAAGAAGTCTGCCAGGTTCTGTGTGAATCCGAGGCTGCCAGGAAGAGAAGAGAGCAAGCCTTACTTCACTTCCTGCGTTGCTCCTCGCAAACCTTCACTCCAACCGCCAACATCCACTGGGCATCTAGTGTACAATGCTCTCTGGTGATCCCGCGGAAATCCAGAGGTCCTGTGGATCGTTTCTGGGCTTAGGGACTCTTAAAACTGAGTCCTCCTTCTATTTCCAGATCTGTAGCCCTACTTCGAGATTCCCTGATTTGTGGCCAGAAACTTGGCCTCTTCTTCATCACCTGCTTTTGAGCCCCACACCCACACTGCTGGTCACTGCCACCGCCAAGTTTCTTCCCTTCGATTCCCACTGCTCTGATCCAGACTGTGAGTATCTCAAAGGCCACCCAGGCCCGAACGACTGTGATCAACAAGATGCGTATTTCCCTTAAGTGTCCAAATAACTCTGTACATGTTCACCTGTCTAGCTGTCCAAAACCCAACACATTCATAGTACGTCACCCCCCACTCAGGTCTTTCAGGGCTCTCCTCTGCCCAGAGGCCCCAATCCAAACTCTGTCTCTCTGTGGCGAAGGGCCTGTACAACGAACCCCAGGTTCTGGTCCCCAGTCACCTTTATAAACCCACTGCTCTTCTGCTGGCTCTACTTTCCCCACGACCCCACCTGTGTGCGCCTGGCCTCCATCCCCGCCCTTACCTGAGGTTAGCTTCTCACCCTTGAAAGTCCTCCAGTGCTCAAGGCCCAGTCTGTGCCCACACTCTCACTGGCCCTTCCTGACTACCATCTTCAGCATCACTTTTTTTCCATTAAATTCCCCAAATACTACTCTTATTCCAGTACGAACACTGATTATTTTTTATAGGCTGATTATTATTTTTTTATATATGCAATCTTTTAAGTGCAACCAATTCTCTGTATACATGAAACAAGTGTGTGGGGCAGGATATGCACTTGTCTAGCACGCGTGGGCCCCTGGCTCGATCCCCAGTACTACAGAACAAGCAATACCACATCTGTGTGTGAAGATGACTGCACTGCCACTGTTGACATGAGTGTGAGGAACACAGGACGCCGCCCCTGTCAGTGAAGACTCAACTCTACTGAGAAAGCAGTTTCCCAGGGACAGGGCTGGCTGCACAGAGGTGCTGGCATGGCACTGGAGACAAGCCAGGACGTATAGGGTCTGGCTGAAGACCTATTTCATAAAGGAGGGCAAACAGGTGAAATCTCTGGTTTGAGCAGGATTTTGGAAACTAGATTCCAAGTGGCTCCAGGGCTTTACTTTTAGTTGCTCAAGTTATGTTGCCACTGCCCGGCAAACGTGCACTGGCTCTGACCTCCTGCCCCCTTTCGGCACAGCCTGGCTCCCTTTTCATCAGGCCTGCCCACATCTCAGGGCTGTTTAAAACTCCCCCCATCAAAGGCTTCCTTATGCCAGTGAAATACCTATTTACTTCTCTGGTTAAAGCACCGACAAGGGACTTTATCATCACAGCAGTACAAAACAGTCACTGTGAGCTTCACACTCCCCTCCCAGTGCTGGAGCCTTTCTTCCTGTTAAGTCCACTTCTCTCTCTAAAGACACACTGTGGTCACATCCCAATCTCCAACCTCCTTGTCTAACAGCCTAACAGCTTCATCTCGTGCCAAGAAGAGGCTTTAAAATAGACTGCTCAGGAGACACGCAGTGAGCACTCAAATCCCCGAGCCCTGGGTCACCTCTGCAGCGCTGTCAGCCTCCGACGCCCTGATGGAGGTGGCAGGGAGATAAGCTTCCAGGCCCCTTCTTTTTCATATCCCACAACAGCCTTTCTACAAACACTTTCCTTCGAACTGGAGATAGGTTTTATACATTCAATGTACCGGAGACATATTCCCAACCTGGATAACTAGTTCCTTCCCAATGCAGCTGGGCATGCTAGACATAGGGCTGAAAGAATTACTGGTGGTGGAAAGCCAGGCTGAAAATCCTGGCAAAGCACATAATCCAGCACTTTCGACAGGCAGCCTCGGGGCCAGCTTGCTCAGCCAAGCGCTTCATCACCTCGCCTTGACTCTAAGCCAGCAACACGCCACCTTGTGACCGTGTGGCCTGACAGGGGAGATTCCCCATCTTGGCAAAACTTCAAAGTCACTCGCTACTTGTGCGGAGTCCCATAGACTAAATTCCTCACCACCTTGGGGATCATGAGTTCACCACCCCAACCCTGCCACGGAGGCTTCCAAGAAAGGAGGGCTCAGCTCCCCCAACAGCAAAATTAAAGAGCAGCACCGTGGGCCCAGGGTGGGGCGCTAGCTCAGAGCCAGAGCGTGGGGACCCTCCAGCTGCAGAGGCCAGAAAAGATCTCACTTACTTGTATGGCGTCTTCCTGAGAGACAGCGCCTGCTTTGTCTGCCTGCTCTGCTTCAGCAGGCTGATCCTCTCGTGGGAGGTCAGGCCCAGAAAAGCTATCTGCAAAAGAAGGGTGGAAGGCGCCTAAAAATACTGCTTTATGGCTCCATCACCCATAACTACATGACGGGGCACTAGCAGTTAGAACTGTCCCTGTCCACTGCCCACTGTCCCCACCCCCCCAGACAAAGGTCACAGTGCAGGCAAAGATTCAATAGCCTTAAACTCTGCCCTGCATTTGCTATTATGCGGATCCAATAGCTACGCTTCTCTTTGTGATTGTCTCATTTTTATAAAACTTTCAAGAAAGCACTGTGGATTGACTTAAGAGTCGTGAAATAACTGCTTTATTAATTCCAGCTATGGCTCATGGGCATGCTTAGATGTTTAACACAATGAATATACAATTCTTGGGTAAGTAAAATAATCTCAAGTCATTATCAGTAGAGTTATCTCCATTTGTTAATTCTTAGAAGCTCTTTGAAACAAGGTGCCAAAAGTTTATAGATTGACATGAACATTTAGATCCATAAATCTGAAGAAGAGTAAGAACTAAGGTGATGCAAAAACTCCCAAGTTATTAAAAGCCACGACTATTCCCAAAGTTACCCCATTTCATCCTGAGAACAACTCAAATGGCAATTTCCTCATCTGCGGAAGGAGCTGGGCGTTCCGCTCTCTCCGCCATCCCCGTACCCAGCCGAGCAGGATGAGTAGCCGCCCAAGGCCACGCAGCTGGGACAGTGGCGGAGCTGGGGGTGACAGGGGCAGTGTGAGGACGCGGCCTGGCTCCTCTCCAGCGGTTTGCACACTGTGTCCCCAGCACTTTCAGAACCATGCCTGAGCAGAGCACTCAGGAATGGACACTTGCGAGATCTGGACTACTTTGCTCGTTAAGAGAATAGCTCTGCTCTAAACTCCCTTTGCTGCAAATTATCTGAACTCTACGTCCATCTTCCTTCCTTAGACAGTATACACAGACAAGTTAACTTTTCTTTCAAAAATTAATTGTATCATAACCTTATGTACTTGTAGTTGTTCTAAGAGTCCAGAAAAGAAAGATAATTAGAATTGGTGTCTCAAATTTTACTCCACCTCTTACCAGCACTATGGGCACAAGCAAGCCCTGACCACTTCTTGATCCACCTCATATTCTTACGGCAAAATAGCTGGGTGGGTAAGTGTATTACAAATGACAATAATTTATATTACTAATCACTGATGACACTATTTACCACCTGCACTTTTAACAAAGAGGGATAGATTAAGATAACCCAGAAACTCACTTTAGTATTTACTCTTTTCTTGGCATTTTTTCTTCCTTCCTTCCTTTCCTTCCTCCCTCCCTCCCTTACCTTCTTCTTTCTCCCTCCGCCCCGCTTCCTTGGGATCAAATTCAGGGGTGCTGTACCACTGAGCTCCTTTTACTTTTCATTTTCAGACAGTCTCCCCGAGTCCTCTGCCTGTCTCAGATAGCTGAGGACTGTGTGCACGATCACACCTGGTCCTTCACAATTCTTCTTCCCTATTTCCTCCTATATTCCTCCCTTTTTCTTCTTATCCCTTTCCCTTTATCCCTCCTTCCCTCCCTTCTCTTTTACAAATGTGTTGAAATTGGTTACCTCCCCATGCAATGTATTCATTTCGCTTTTGCTAAGTAGAGCTACAAAGACCCAAGCTCTTGCCTAACCGGCTCACGCTGATCACCGCTGCCAGATCTGCGCGTCAGTCATTCCAACAGCGATAATCAGGTTAGGCTCACGGAGGAAGGCAGCAGGGATGGCGCAGAAGCTTCAGAAAAAGCTGATGGTGAATACTGCCCTGGAGGGTGCGCTTTCTAATGGCCATGACGTTCCCTGAAAATGTGATTACTGTGCCCACTGGTTTGTGGAATAGCTTTCATTTCTTCCTACTTCCATCCATCTAGCCACTCCAACAAGAAATGGACAGAGGGAAGGAAAATAACCACCTCACATTTATAGGCTATTTTGCAGTTTACTCCATACCCGTGTACACTGTGCAGTTTAACTGTATGATGGAAAGAACTCTTGAAGTAGAGCTGTAAAGGATCTAAGCTTCCAGTTCTGACTTTGCCACTGACTAGAGGATCCTGAACAACTCAACTCACCTCTCCGTCCTTCTATCTGTAAAATACACAAGTTAGGTTAAGTCACAACTTGCTCCCAAGCCAGTAATTTATTAGTCCAATCTTTAAGTAATCCCTGAGACTAGACAGATATT
>PVIC010020888.1:0-29083 GCA_004025085.1 Thryonomys swinderianus | reverse complement strand
GGGCATCTGAAATGAACAGACACTTCTCAGAGGCAGAAGTCAAAGCAGCCAAGAAACATATGAAGAAATGTTCAACATCACTGGTCATTCGAGAGATGCAAATGAAAACAACACTGAGATTTCATCTCACTCCACAAAGAATGGCTGCTATCACAAAATCAACCAACAATAAATGCTGGCGAGGCTGTGGGGAGAAAGGAACCCTTCTCCACTGTTGGGATTGTAGACTTGTGCAACTGTTGTGGAGATACTTGTGGAGATGTCTCAGAAAACTAGGACTAGGGGTCCCATTTGACCCTGCTATCCCGCTGCTAGGAATATACCCAAAAGAATTTTAAAAATCACATTGTAAAGACAGATGTACACCCTTGTTCATAGCAGCTCAGTTCGTGATAGCTCAATCTTGGAAACAACCCAAATGTCCATCACCTGGAGACTGGATAAAGAAGATGTGTTTTTTTTAATAAAATGGAGTATTACTCTGCCATAAAGAATGATAAGATCGAGCCATTTAGGTGCAAATGGAGACACCTGGAGGATATACTAATAAGTGAAATCAGTAGATCACAGATAGGCACATTCTGGAGCTTCTCTTTGACATGAACACCTGTAGATGCAAATGAGCTCTAGAAAGTATGACAGCTTTTATAGAGTGGGAAATTTCCATAGGAAATTTCGTGTGGGAATGTAATGAGGGGAAGGAACAAATATGATACAGAAAGAAAATAAAAGAGCATGTATAAAGGGTGTGAGGAGGTGTGGGTGGGTAGGGATATGGGTAAAAATGAGAATTAACTTTTGTCATATACTGGTACAAATTCCCCAATGTTATACGTGATTTTGAGATGTATATAAATTGTAACAATAAAGAATTCAATTTTAAAAACTGTTAGTTTTTCTGTCTGAAGGAGATATAAGCAATGGGCATGTTGATTGCTATCACCTAATTTACATACTTTAAAATCGGCAGAGGCCTGAAAAAATTCAGGGCCTCTCCGAAGGTATCTATATAGAAATAATCTCAGTAAAACAGGATGATTAGAGAAAATCAAAAAGTTTAAAATGGTGACTGACTTCTAAGGTGAAGTAGGCCAAAACTTAATCCAAAGTATAGAGATGAATGGATGATAAATAAAAAGAAAGTAAAAGTGAAGGAATTCTACTGAGCTAAAATACATAATAAATTGGAAACACCTCTCCCAAAAGGTAAAATAGATCTTCTTTTTAAAAAGTGCTGCAGGGACAAAGATTTAGCTCAGTGGTTCCAGTGCCTCCTAGCAATAGAGCAAGGTCCCTGGTTTGATCCCCAGTAACCACATACAGCAATACCGGGCCTGATGACTTACACCCATCAGCAATCAGTACCACATACCACAAATGCCGGGCTTGGTGGCTCACACCTGTAATCCAGCTTTTGGGAGGCAGAGACAGGAGGATTGTTGTGAGTTTGAGGCTTGCCTGGGCTATATAGTGAGCTCAGGGCCAGCCTGAACTACAAAGCAAAACCCTGTCTCAAAAAAAAGAATATAACTGAAGCAAAGAGTATAAGACTGTGTTTGGCTAGCAACTACTTAATATGATGGCACAGAAATAAAATGAAAAACAGAAATAGACCTATGGGAACTAATTAGAGTATAGGATGCAAGAATACCAAATGATTTCTGCTCTACCTTCACACTTTTTTTTAAAAAAGCTATTATTCCCTGTCTGTTGATATCAAGGAACCAATTCCCTTGAGCCCCACGTGACCGAGCCAGGTAGAGTGGGTCTGTAACAGCAAAGATAATAAGGCACAGGCCAAGCTAAGGCAATCAGATTTGGAAAAGAATCTAAGTAGGGGTAACAAGACTGAGTTTTGGGGCTTGGTCACTTGATCGAAAATATTCATGATAGATATTCATTCATTTAATGATGTCCTGTAATAAGTTTCTGAAACATTTTTCTGTTATAATTATTTTTCTTTCTACCTCATCTGGCTGGGCAACAGATATAACTACAAGTACGGAAGTTCTTTCTTTGGTTTGATGTAATATATTGTTGAGGCCCCGAACTGTACTTTTATTTGATTTATTAAGTTAGCTCCAAGATTTCTATTTAGTTCTCTCTTATAAATCTATTTCTTTCCTAAATTTTTCACTCTTACCAGGAAATGTTTTCCTGATTTCATTAAATTGTTTTTGCTGTATTCTTTTATATCTCATTAAGTTTCATTACAGTTGTTCTTTTGAACCACTTCTTATGCATTTCTTTGGGGTTTGTCGCGAGACAGTTACAGTGGTTTTTGGAGGAATCATCTTACTTTGCTTCTTCATATTCTTATACGCCCACATTGATATTTGCACATCTGGCAGATCCGTTGTCTCTACCAATTGTTTTAATTTAATTTAATTTATTGAATCATTATACAGACACATCACAATTACACTCCACATTGAGGACTTGTACCAGTTTATGACATAACTCAATGCTCTTTTTCGTCTTCCCCTACCCATCCTTCAACCCTCCGCCCCTATATACACAAGCTTTGTTTCCTTTTTTTAACCATGAATCTTTTTCTTACCCCTCATTTCTATGATTTTATAGGATGTTTTTTGTAGTAAAACATTTTCCTTAAAGATAGGTCTTAGTGTCTGTTTAACATGCTATATTGGATTTGTTTACAGTTGAATATGGAAGTGTAACTTTCACGTAGCTTCTTTACCTGTAATCAGTGGCTTTAGGCAAGATGTGTGTAGCAATGGAAACAGAAAACCCATCTGCCACTGCAGGGCCTGTGGAAGGGGGAGCCAGATAGAGATAGTACAGACAGCAGTGCAGACCACTGCATTCCCACAGCCTTGTTAGGAGAGGGCAGGATATGAATTGAAATCCCACTCTGCAGCAGTGCAACACTGGGCACTTCTTAATATCTCCCTTAGCCAAGATCAGGGTCCAAAGGGACTACAGCATTCTCCAGCTAACAAAGTTTAGTTGTCCCTCGTATCAGTGGGGGCTAATGAGGTCTTCCTTCTTCCCATTATGTGAAGACTTATCCAGGTTCCTATTGATCTGTACTGGGGCAACAAGGTAATGAAGGTAGAACATTTCCTATCTTTTTCCAGGCCATACATACTGTATATACTCCACAGTTTCTCCATTCCATCTGCACCTTCTTCTCACATTTTTCCTCAGATATTCTAGCCAAGTAGTGGCTATTTTTAATCCTTCTTTGTGTGAGAGAGGAATCTTTCAGACTTTTGCATCTTTTTCATTGTTGAATCCCCAACCTTTAATGCCTTTAGTGCCTGGATCATCAGAAGTTAAGTAAATATTGTTTGAATGCGAATGTAAAAGACTGCAGGATCCACCTAAATGTTTGAGGGTAGAGTGAAAGTTCATTGAGAGGGATGGGGTACCTGTACAGAGATTGAAGCTGATAATAATTCCCTTTCAATTCTGAAAAAAATCTGTAACCAAGTATAAATTGTGGCATTATTTGTTCAGAAGAGATGATTAAGAAAGACCAGAATCATCAAATAGCTTTCCATGAAGAGTGTGAGATTTAGGGGTCTTCAAGGATGGGAGGAATTTAGATAGTTGGAAGAAGAGGGAAGATAGTCCAGGAGAAAAAAAGTAGGAGGAGTCCATCTCAGAGGCAGACGTGAGTATCATACAAGGAGAAAATAACTGTTAGGAGTGAGTTTAACTAAAGGAGGGGATGTGCTGCTAGGAGCTTAGAAGAACGAGACTGGACAGATAGAAAAGGACCATAACGTGGGATAAGACTTTAAAACCAAACAAGGAATTGACTGACATTCTTAAGACAGATGAACATCACAATAAAGGCAATGGGTTAAGGAAGTTAATCTCTAGTAGGTTCTGTCTGAGCCTCGTAACTGATTTGAACTAAATGATGTCTCTTCAGCTCTAGAACAGTTTGTTCTCTTCTATTTTAGTTTATTATAGTGGGTTTTTATAAAAGTTATGATTTGAAGTGATGAGGTCCTGGCTTAAACTAGTAACAACTGAAAAAAGAAAAGATCAAAGTGAGGGATATATTTTAAAATCTGCCCAAGTTTCCTGTCTAAATTAATATGTATAGTTATGTCCACAAAGGAGCCCAGTACACAGTAGACCTTCAGAAAATACTTGCTTATGGACCATAAAGCTCCTGTTATTGAACACTAGCACGGTACTCACAAGCCTTTGTGTAGAATGGCAACAGCTTTACACCTGTTCTCACTCAGGCGCCCCTGGCATCAGTGTCCCACAGGCGGCTGGCGAGGCAGGCAGGAAGAAAGGGGTCCTCGATGTAAACAGACAGCCTCTGCGACCTGTACTGTCTAGATCTTATTAGAATCGTGCTCTACACAGAACTGTGGTTCAAACCTGAAGTCACCGAGGGATTACACTGATTCCTTCCCTTCTTACCAGCACTTACCTGAGCACAGTCCTTTACAATTAATCTCTCTAAAAACCAATCCCCCAGTCACATTCTTGCCACCTCTCTGACACTTCCATTTAGAAAAAGCTTTCAGAAGTCACACGCCAGCCAAACAATACAAATGTGTCATCACTCAGCAGGCAGCGGTCCATGTCATGTAACTCTGCCAAAGTCCGTGGAAGGCATCAGTGTGACTCTCTGGCTCTGGAAGTGGTGGTTGCAGATCAGGACCGTGGCTGTCTTGACCCCACTTCACTCTTCCTTATTAGTTGGCTCCTCTTTGTTCCTTTTTCTGTGCCCCATTTATTTCTAATATTGCTTGATTTTTTTTTGTTTGTTTCTCCACATTTTTTGCAAAGCTCTTGAGGGAAATGTTAAATATGTTAATGTTTTTGAAGCAATAAAATGTGCCTACTTGTAAATGGGACAGAGTAGGGTATGATATACCAAGTCAAACCACACAGCCGGGTTGCAAAACCTAGCTCTGTTGACCTTGAGCAATTACTAGCTGTGTGACCTTGAACAAATTACTTAACCTCACTCTAAGCCAGTTTCTAAGTGAAAAACAAGCATGTTAATAATAGAAGTAAGATAATTATGTATAACAGTTCTGTGTCTAGCACTTAATGTTCTCCTCCACTTTCAACTGCCAGAACAATAATCAATATAACTATATTAATTAACATATTAACTCAGGTTGTTAGAAACCAAATGCTCCATCTATACTACATTCTAACTCCTCAAGTCCATGAAGATTCAACCCAACAGATTGCATGTAAATGGAATAAAGGAAGCATTTCTTTTCTACTTACTGATAGTGCTTTCTCAACGATAAACAAAAAAAAACAGTCATTTTTTTAGTATTTGAGGAATCAAGAGGAAATGAGTGGCAGAGGTATTTTCAAAGAAGATTGAGACAAACAGACTGTAAGCCTTACAAACATCCATGAGTGTCCTCTTCAAATGGCTGCAATGTAAATGCTCCCTAAGAGCAGAACTAAGAACAGACTAAAGGGCACTGCCGCAATTATTTGTGGAGCAAACAGGCTTGAGGCATGAGATCAGGGTTAGGAGGCTCATTCAGCCTTCAATGATTTATTTTAAATCCTCAAAGCCTGAGTATTCTCACCTGTAAAAAGGAAAAAATTAAGAAAAAAATACATGTGCAATTCTTATGCAAAGCCAGTATGCAATATATATTGAATTCCTGCTCTTTCAGCACAGTGCTCACTAAATGAATTGTGTCCTCTGATCCACATTTCTGAGCTATGTCATCTAACGTGTGCATTGTGTTTTGGTACAAAGAGGACTTTGTATATTAGGCAGCCAGTATTTAACAAACACACTATAGTTTGTTTTGGCTTTGTAGAAGTACTTTTATGTCCAATAGCTTGTCCAGGATCTTCTTTCATAATCTTTGTAGCTGGAGAAGCCACCAGTTTGCTGGGTACCTACATTCCTAATCTAATCTCAAGATCCTATCTCTTTCATTCATGACTGTTTTTCTTTATTTCCTGTCATACCAGGAAGTTTCTAGTGGACTGAAAGGAACATTTTCTACAGAAGGTAATCTTTTTAAGGTATTTGCTATGGTAAGCCCCTTTATGCTCAATTATAACTGTATGAGTATGAGCTATTTAAAACAGAATTGAAAGAAGACTAATTCAGATAATCACCAATTGTTACTGTATCATATACCTATAACATTCCAAAAAAAAAATCTGTCTCCTTTTTTGTGTTTTGGGCAAAAAGCCACCGATTCATGAGAAAATGGTAAGCTGCTGATTTTGGAAGCAGGGGTGGTCTGAGTGATTTAAAATTGTTTGTTGGAGTCAAGCCTTTACAGTCATAGCACAAAGCAGGAGAGTGGAAATTCTGCCCTGGTAGAATATGGGAATACATAAATCAATTTTGTAAACCTTGTTCCACATATTAATTTTTTTTTGAGACAGGGTCTCGCTTTGCAGTTCAGGCTGGCCCTGAGCTCACTATGTAGCCCAGGCAAGCCTGGAACTCAGCAATCCTCCTGCCTCTGCCTCTGCCTCCTGAGTGCTGGGATTACAGGAGTGAGCCACCACGCCCGGCACATATTAATTTTTTTACATGTCTTCCTCTCTTATTTTTACAATAGCCTTGAAGTGACTTTAAATTTTTTAAAAGTATTTTTCTTCAGTCAGTTATTAGAAAAATATAAATGCACTAAAAAAATTATAATACTCAAACAAAACAAAACAAAGAAATTTCAAATTACTGCCCCCCAAAAAGATCGGTGTTTGGAACCAAGGTTTAGAGGAGGTAACTTGATTTAAAAAGGCATTAAAAATACAAAAAATAAAAAGACCATGAAAAAATTTTAAGGATATACACTACACTGACAAAATTTATTCAACTATAATCTTAAAACTAAGTATATTCTGTTTTATGTAAATTATACCCTTATGAAGTCAATTACTTCTTTAAATACTTCATCCATCATCCAAAATTATTTTAATAATTTTATGTAAATTCATTAGGATCTTTTCAACATATATTAATACACATATATTTGTGTTAGTATAGCTTGTTATTAATTGTAATTGGTTTCATCTATTCCTTTTTTTTGAGACAGGGTCTCACTTTGTACTTCAGGCTGACCTTGAGCTCACTATGTAGCTTAGGCAAGGCTTGAACTCAGCAATCCTCTTGCTTCTACCTCCCGAGTGCTAGAATTACAGGCTTGAGCCTGTAATTACAGGCTGAGTGGTATGTGGTACTGATTGCCAGTGGGTGTGAGCCACCATCCCCAGTATTATAGTATGTGGTTACCAGGATCTATCAGGGACCTTGTGCTTACTAGGTAGGCACTGGAACCACTGAGCTAGATCTCTGGCCCTGTTTTTTGTTTTTTTTGAGACAGGTCTCACTTTGTAGTTCAGGCTGGCCCTGAACTTATTATGTAGTCCAGGCAACCCTCAAACCCATGGCAATCCTCCTGCCTCAGCCTCCTGAGTGCTGGGATTACAGGAGTGAGTCACCACATCCAGCACTGTGATATGTGGTACCAGGGATTAAACTCAGGACCTTGCACTTGCGAGGCAGATGCTGGAACCACTGAGCTAAATCCCCGGCCTTGTCTATCCCATTTGTAATTTCTTACTTGAAAGTATATTTTACTATGAAAACCATCAACCCCAGAAAACTTACCTCATAAAACCCAAGTGGGAAAATCACTTTGGGGAGAGAGAAACAGGAAGCTACTTTGACTTTTACAGCCTCAAGGATCTCATTATTGATGATTTAACAACCACTACATCCTTAATGGGCAAGTTCTTTCAATATAAACACTGTAGTGCAATGTTTGCAGTGCATAATTTAATGGCAACTGATTGCTGAGAAACTCACTGGAAGCTCCTGGCACACGTTTGCTATATCACATCTTCCCTCTGAAAATGTGATTCTGTACTTTGGTAACCCTCTACATCTAGACTTTAAAGGAAACTTTAAAGGAAAGGACAACAGAATGAATATTCTGACTACTTCCAGAGACAAAATGATCATTTTCTAGGTTTTAAATTCTGCATCACTGAGTCACAGCTCCCTTTTGTCTATTTAAGACCTCCAGAAGTTAAGGACAGAGTCGGAGGATGTAAAATCAAAACCGGCCTTGCCGCTAGTACGGATGCCAATCTAAAGCTCTGAGTGCATGGGAAGCAGAGGTGTTACACCTACTTCCTTCCTCTTCATCTGTGGGTACATGCGCGTACAGGTGACTATGCAGCCAGAGAATTAGGACTTCTGAGAGATTTACACAAAGATTCTATGAGACAATCTGCCTCTAGGGGAGCTGTTTCTTAGAGAATGGGAAAAGAAGCAATGAACAGCCAGGCATTTTAGCCAGAAGCCAATAATTTGGCCTCACTGATAGAAAAAAAAAAAAAAAAACAAGACAATTCACAACTCATTTATAGCAATGCCCAAGAGCTCAGGATAATCTGCAGATAAAAATAACCAGAGCCTCCTGATGACTCAGGTCCACATAGCTCAATGAGGAGCCATTGTGCCTGGTGACCAAGGACAGGCTGATCCCAGCTTCAGGGTTCAGCACATTTTTCCCAATATCTAAGAAGTCTGACTTACAGCTAAACTTCAGGCCCCTTCTGAGCCCAGCTGGGGCCCCCCGGAGGAAGGAAGGCTGAGTTCAAGTGAGCAAGAGCTCTGCCCAGAAGGACCTGAATGGCTGAACAAGTTGTCCTGTGTCTCTGTCTGCACACTGGCAAGGGCGGGAGCCTCGCTCTGTTCCTCACTCAGGTGTATACCGAGGGAAGGAAACAAACAAGAAAAATCAGAACATGCTGATAATAGCAGAGAAGTAACAAATGGTAGGGTGAAAGTACAAAGAACTCTAAAAGCACAGCTGTCTGGAGCCATTTTGCATTAGCTTTCAGCCCCGTAGACCTCAGATGCTCCTGAGGGCAGAGCTGGATTATGGCACTGGACTGTGATTGATGTCCCAGGTGAGTCATCAAGGAAAGGTCAGGCTGTGTTCAGAACATTTTGTTTAAGAAGGCAAAGTACTATGTAAAACATTTTGGTAAAAATCACTTTCTAAAAGAAAATTTATAACTGGCACTAAGTTTAGGTTATGTCATGCTGGCTATTAATAGTGCCTAGGCTTAAAATATTATATAGATATATAGATATATATATTCCATATCACAGCATTAAAGATTCCACCCAGAGAGAATTGATTTTTATCTCTCTATTCTCTGTGATGCACAGACATATATTATAGATAGATAAATAAGGAGAGAGACAGAGAGATTTACACACATATACATATTTTTCAATCAAAGGTTTCCACTGGTTATTCTAGATACTGTAAGTTCATTCCTCTCTTCTAGGACCTGATGCCATTATTTATTTCCTCCCGCATCATGGTGAAATCTCCTTCACCTTGAAAATAAACAAACAAAAAACCTGCCTGCAGCCAATACCACCTGCCTCTCCCAGCAATGATTTGTGTCCCCCCTTGCTTTCTCAATCAAAGTTTTAGAGAAAGCTTCCAGTCTCATGACTACCTGTCTAACAACTTCCAGGCCTTTTTTTAAAAAGCTTCCATTGTTCTTTTACACATTTGGCTGAGCTCCTCCCTTTCAAGCCATATTTTTTCTGGATCCCTGGGATACATGTGTGCCTTATTTTTTTTTCATCTCTGTCCTACCATAGTCTTCTTTGAAGTTTCGTTCTCTCCTGTTTTAACCCTATTGCCAATGCTTCTCAGAAATCTGTCCTTAAAGTCTTCTCTCTGGGAAAGAGCTTCATTGGCACCCATTCATCTATTGTTTGTGATAATCTTTCATTTGCATGTGTGTGTACATACTGGTGTACCTATGTGTGAGTGTGCAAAAACAATGCTGTGAACATCTCCACCTGGACAATACTGAAAGTATCATATATCCATGCTTCTTTTCAGCCCTTCAGAGCTGGCCTCCTCGGTGTTCCTTGACTACTCATTTAATGACCTAATTGTGGAGAGACACAGACCCTCCTTTTCCTTTATTCACTCAACCAGTCAAGCTGCCTCTTGACCCTACTTCTTTAATGACCTTCAGCCTGACACCTCCAGCCTGCCTTTTCTGTGCTTCTTTTCCTGCTCTTTGGATGAGACAATGTGTCTAATCTTCACCTTTATACAACAGTTATCTCTCATTCCTGGAAGTTTTACCCCTGCACCCTGGCTCATGTTTGGAATTTTGGGCTTGGTCCCCCAGCTTTGTCAGTCCATGTCATCCTCACATCTTCACTTCTGTCCTGGGAACTCTTGTTCATATTCCAGGTTGTGAGACACTGTCCTGGGAACTGTCCAAAGACCACTCTTCTCCCAATCTTACTGCCTGTCAAGTAAGACAGAGAAATACAGTAGGCTCTTGACTTAAGAACTCAATTTGATCCCAAGGGCTGATTATAGCTCTACTTGGCCTTCAAAGACTCTCTCCTGTGTAATTTTAGGCCACACCCTCAGTGTCCTTAGAGAGACATTGGCCCAGGGTTCCTCACACAGGAAAGGATGTTATAATGTTCCTGAACTCTTTAAGGATTAAATTCATATCTGAGGGCCGGAGATTTAGCTCAGCGATTCCAGCGCCTGCCTCGCAAGCACAAGGCCCTGAGTTCGATCCCGGTAACCACATACAGTGCTGGGCATGGTGACTCACACCCACCAGCAATCAATACCACAAACCACAGTGACAGGCATGGTGGCTCACGCCTGTAGTCCCAGCACTCGGGAGGCAGAGACAGGAAGACTGCTGAGTTCCAGGCTTGCCTGGGCTACATAGTGAGCTGAGGGCCAGCCTGAACTACAAAGCGAGACCCTGTCTCAAAAAAAAAAAAAATTTGTATCTGAGACCATCTAGAAGCACAAGTGGCTGAGACTCCAGTCATAACTCAAGTTGGTTGCATGTTAAAACTAAAATTACATTGTAACCCAAGTTGTTTGTATGACAGCCAGTCATAACTTAAGGGTCCATTGTAGAATGGTTTCTCTCTTGACCATATTTTTTCTAAACCATGCATCAATCATAAATATTATTATTCTGTCTTGGGACTGTTGATTCTTTTATTGGCCTCCCCTCCATACTCTGAATTATTTTAAAGCTCATATCTATTGACTGTAATATCTGGACCATCTATGGGGATACTTGTATTATCTACCTTTTCTCTTGATTATTGACAACATTTTATTTTGTTGTCAGATGTCTACTAATTTTACATTATACACCAGACATTGAGTATAAACGTGTTACAAAGATTTCAAATGCTAACTTATACCAGAGAAGCCTCCCTTTTTTTCTGCTAGGTAGCAAGGTCAAGGATTTAGATATTTTTTACTTCATGAGAAGTTGAGATGTGTTAGGCCTGGACTGCAGTTTTATTGAAACTTAGCTCTATCTTGCTCTGTCCCTGTTCCCAGGGCACGGTCCTTTGGTGCTTGTGATTATTAGCACAGTAATCTTCATCTTTCCAGCCCCCAAAGGCTGAAGAAAACCCAACTCTGACCTTCAGAAGTGCCAGACCAGCTCTTTAGCCTCTACTGAAGCCATAGATTCAATATTCGGTGAATATCTTGAAGAAATGCTGATGGTATATTTGAGGTAAGATCTCCAGAGGGTCCTTGTTTCCTAAGCATTGCAAAACCATGGGAGATAGATGTTACCTTTCCTTTAGAAACTGTCATCCTCATTCCATGGTCCTCTATCCAGAATCAGAATTCAGCAAATGAGAAAGTCACTTTTGCAGTTGAGTCTCCTCCTTTTTATTTGTCATATTATTCCTTTGCAACTGCAATAAGTTCACTGATTCTTCATTGATCCAGCAGAGATTCTCTGTGTAAGCAAACACTTCTACTCACTTATAATTAGCAAACTACCTGGTGAAAAAATTTCAGATAATGACAGCTCCAACTGGAAGAGATTATAGCCCCTTTGGGATTTTAGATTATCATCATTTCTGTAGAAACCTGATGCAATTAAAATGTGATTATGGGGGTCGGGAATTTAGCTCAGTGGTTCCAGCATCCACCTAGCAAGCACAAGGTCCAGCCAGCGTTCAATCCCTGGTACCACACACCACAATCCCAGGCGTGGTGGCTCCTGCCTGTAATCCCAGCACTCGGGAGGCAGAGGCAGGAGGATTGCTGAATTTGAGGCTTGCCTGGGCTACACAGTGAGCTCAGGGTCAGCCTGAACTATATATAAAGCAAGATCCTGTCTCAAAAAATAACGACTTTTGTGACTTAGCCAGGTTATTCCAGATGCTAATCTGGGGGTTTTGACTCCTGTGGATGCCTGTAGCCCACTGCCAGTGGCAGTCTCACATTTCCACTTCTAAAGATCTATTGTGATAACTACCTCAGCATTTTGCACATAACAGATAACTGTTATGTGGATTTTAGTCAGTGATTAAAGACATCATCTTTGAATGAGATAGTAATATTTTACATGAGTGTAATGCTCCATGGCATACAAAATATGTTCAAAACAGAATGTGGTCCATATTTAGTTTTCATTTAATTATTATAATACCTTTAAATAGGAGATGTAATAATGATTAAAAAGGTAAACAGTGCATTGGACCTTACATATTCACTCATTTAATACCTACAAAGCTGAGATATAGACATGTCTCTCCTTATTTCCATGAAAGGAAAGGTAGTGTGATTTTAAGTAACAAAGCTGGTAAATTAAAAAGCTGGAATTTGGGCTAGAGATTTAGCTCAGTGGTTCCGATGCCTGCCTCACAAGCGCAGGGTCCTGAGTTCGATCCCAGGTAACCACATAGAATGCTGGGTGTGGTGACTCACACCCACCAGCAATCAACACCACATACCACAGTGCCGAGCACGATGGCTCACACCTGTAATGCCAGCACTCGGGAGGCAGAGGCAAGAGGATTGCTGAGTTCGAGGCTTGCCTGGGCTACAGAGTGAACTCAGAGCCATCCTGACCTACAAAGTGAGACCCTGTCACCAAAATAAAAGCTGGGATTCAATCACAATGTGTCTATTTTCCAATCCAGGATATTTTTCACTGCAGTTCAGCTTTTGTCTGATGTGATATCAGTTTTCCTGTAAGGTTTAATTAAGATACCTAGAATTATCCAGCTTAACCATTCTTAGGCATAACATATAAAACTATGAATAGACTGTCCCAAGATGAGATGGCAAATACTTAGCAGTAGGATGAGGGAGTTAGTTGCTTTTTGGTGGACACTGTTTCATCTCAATTACATGACACTCATCTCAGATCTGAACAGAAATAATAATTTGGAAGGGAAGTGATAATTTAGAATTAAAGATGTAGCTGTGGTAATAAGAAAACTTGAACCTCACCTGGGCTAAGCTTACTGTTTTTACTTCCTTAGCACCTTACTCTAAGTTAAACAGCCACAGATGAAATAGGTCAAATTACACTTTGTAATGGAGAAATACATTGGTGAAAGCAAAGTTTGTTTTATGTGCTGAAATTTTTTTACTAAAAAATCATTACTGTAACATGTTAAACTATTTGCTGTCATTGGGAAAAAATGATTTTGGGAGATAAAACACCCACCTTAGAAATTGAATGCATAAAACACATGCTTTCTTGATGCTTAGATAGTTTTTCTCTATTCATTTCTTTCTCTTCAAATGCTTGCAAAGATATTTTTATATCATGTTTCCATTCAGGAACAAATGAGTTGAGGGGAAATTGAACTGTCAGGGTGTTTAATTAGGCATACTATCGGGTAAGGATGCTTATATATTGAGTTTTAGTTAGGCATCTTCTTTCTGTCCTTCTAAAAATGTGCTAGGGAAATAAGTTATATGAACTCATCATTGAATTTCAATTTTGATTTTCAAAATAATCCTAGATTTTTTACTATTTCTGCATGCAAGCTATATAATATTTTAAGGCACTGAATGAATTATAAACAGTATGATACTCCCAGAAAAACTTCTCTGAGAGAGAGAGAGTGTGTGTGTGTGTGTGTGTGTATGTGTGTGTGTGTGTTTGTGACTGAGGATTGAATCCAGGAATCTACATCCTAGCTCTTTTTTATTTTTCTATTTTGAGACAGGGTCTCACTAAGTAGCCTGGACTGGGCTTGAACTTATGGTCTTTCCATCTCAGCCTTACAAGTAGCTGGAATGCAGGCGTGTATCACCATTCCTGGCTTTGTCTTCATTTTTATACCTTCTGCATGGGTATAAACTTCCTTCTTTTATATAAAAATATATGTAAATCATTGTAAATATATATATACACACACGCACACACACACACACATATATATTCACAGCGTGAGGTGTGTGTGTGTGCATATGCGCCAAACTAATTTCTTATGTAAATTACCCTGCAGATATTTCTTGAGCTCTTAAGATGCTTTCAAATCCATTTTATCTGTACAAAAACATGTGATGTTTATAGAAAAAGAAATCACAGTACAGAGTTAAGCTCAGTGTTTTGTTCAGAACCACAGAGGAGAATTCAGATGAGAGCCTGGTCCCTTTCTTCCTTTTGTGACACTGCACCCCACTCGATAGGCTTCATTGCAGCTGAATAAAAAAAAAGTTTCTAAAGTAATGTCCCCATTTTAATCTCCTTGAATCAATTCAGTCAAACAAAAGGCCATTTCCAACAGGAATCCAGTTTGATTTCTCTTATGTCAGTGACCAATGTAAATGCAATGAATAAACCAGTGACTTCGTTTTAGTGTCAATAGATGCACCTGAGCGCTGGCCAGGCCTTGTACCACAGCCTCCATGATCCATTTTCAACTTTATATCCTGGACCACACGCCTATCTGATTCCAAAGTGACTGAAAGGACAGAAGAGATGAAAAGACAGCCCATCACCCCTTCCTAAGCACTTTTCAATTATAAAGGCAAAAAAAGTTATTTTTAAAAAATGGCAACCACAAGGAAGCTAATGGATCAATCGTATCATTATTTTTTCCTCCTTGTTGCTAGGATGTGGTCTCTAATAAAAGATAGCTCTTGCCTTGGTGAAAATCCTCCTGGAGAAAAGTCACAGTGCTCCCCCTGCTGACCAAGAAGCCAAGCTGTTGTTTTGTTTTGCTTTGCTTTGTTTTACTTTTTTCTCATTTTCAAACAAAACAAATAAGGCAATTAGTCATACTTGCAAAGAGCTTTAATTATTCCGAGGACAAAATTATATTTCAAGGGCATTAGAAACAAATAATACCAAGAATTTTCTTTCCTGGGATGTATGGTGAAATGTAAGACAAATTCTCACTAGTTCCCAGGTTTCTTGTTGTTTGGGTCATTTTATTATTTCCTGTCTTTTAACTTGGGGTGAGCCTAGTGATGAACACCTTTCTCCTTTGGCTAATTTTAGCTCTTTGGCTGTCACTTGAATGTTTGAAAAGTCTTATGGCGAAGTGTTTATACTATTAAATGGTGACTTTTGCTAAGCACTAATACTCCAATAAAGGAGAGAGCAAAAGAGACAATTCCATAGATGACTTAGCTTCTTTCACCATGAAAATTACTGAACATAACAAACACAAAATCTGAGAAGCTGTAGCAGTGGCATGGCCAGATTATGGAGAGGAAAGTGAGGGCCACTGAATGTAAGATACTGCAAATTATCCAGAATGCTACTGCCAGGAGTTAAGTCAAGGAGAAAGGACAGGGAATGGAGTCATAAATATAAAAGAAATCATCAACATATATGTTGGAGTAGATGGGTAGATGGAGGAGATGATCTCATGAGTTAGATCATCCAAGGAAAGAATGTAGAACATGCAAGGGGTGAACATGGCAATTTGGGGAAATTACCAATATTTGTTAGTAGAAGTAAAAGGAAATATTAATGGAAACTAAGGTTGAATCCTCAGAGATTTTGGGGAAAAAAACTAAGAGAAACTCTTGGCAGAAGACAGTGAAGATAGCTCACAGAAGGTGAAGTCAACAGTGCTATAAACCAGTAAAACACCAAAAACAATGAGAATTTAAACCATTCTCTTTTTTACTGGGGCCCCTGGTGGCCCTGAGAGAGTTTCAGGATAATCATTATGGTAAGAGTCCAACTCTAGGGTAATTTTAATAATTGATCAAGTAAAAGTAATAAGAATAATGAAAGTGTCCAGAAATTTGGTAGTGACACAAAAGAAATAAGGTGGCACCCAGAGGAAAAGCGAACTGAAAACATCTTTCTAAGATCAACTGCCCTGAATATAGATGAAGGTTTAGGAGGAAGAGCCAACGGATAGGGAGAAGGAGGACCAGATATGAGTGATCATGTTCAGAAGTTAGAGGGAAGAAAAGAACAAGAACATAATTAAATCTTGGAAAGGAGAAAAAGGCACTTTCTTATAGGACAATTAGGATGAATGTAAAATAGCTGGGGGATGATTTTATTCTAGACACCTAAGTTGGATAGAAATTATAGACAGTCAGACAAGACTAAGCCTTGGAAGGAGTCAGTGTAGAAGACAAGAACACATTACAACTGTGGCTGGAAGCACATCTTTCAAAGCCCAGGCCTATGGGCCTCCCAGGGGATAAGTAATAAATTAAAGAGTATACTATAACTGGTACCATCTGGCCTAATAAATTGTAGACAAACATCACTCACTCCACTGAGTGACAAAGCTCCCCTAATCCATCCCTTCCTAAAAAGGTCCTTGCTCTTTCCATGTACACTTGCTCCATGCTTCCCTTCTGGATAAATGTTCCCTACATGGCTATTCTTACAGTCTTATTGGTTGCCCATAGTTTTAACCTACGTTATATCCACTCTGTGATGTTATACCCACCTCCCATTTTGGCTCTATAAAACTTCCTCTGAAAAATGAGCTCACTGGCAATTCGCTCTTGGCTCCCTCCCATCTCTCAGGAGCTTTCTCTCTCCAACTCTTCATACTCTTGACCTTGGTGGTTCCTTAGAAATCATTGTTTGACTATGAGGAAGGCAAACTCGGCCTATCTGAGATCCAGCACGCGGAGCCTTACATATTTCCCCTGTATCAATTTCAGGAGGCAGTGTTGAAATGAGGACAAAGAGACTCATAAATTGATAAAGATTTCATGGTATTTACTATAGGAAGAAAGGAAATCAAATCAACTCAAATTTAGGGCACAGTGAGACTGGAAATCTGAACGTGAAGATGATCAATGGCTTAGTTGCATAGTTTCCTCCAGCAGCAGCAAGTTAAACACAAGGCAGGAGAATAAAAAAAATGTTTCTAAAGTAATTGGTTAGAGTCAGAGGTATATTTTGAAAGGGTCAAAGGAATCGACAAAAGAGTAATAGTCTAGTGAGATTTCAGCAATGAACTTTCTCTGTAGGCAAAAGGAACATGACAGGAAATGAAGTTGGCACAACAGAGAAAGGAGAGTTGGGCCTGACAGTTTGGGAAACGGAGGTGGCATCCAGCAACCAGAGAAGCCAAAGGCTTGGAAAATTGACTTAGTGTTAGGGACAGGGGGTCATTGGCAGGCAAAAGGATAAAATAGCAGCTCATTAAACTTTAGGAAAGAAATTAATAAGAAATCTTATGAAAGGGAGTTTAGACTTCAGCAATTAAAAAGACAAAGCTAACACAGAGGGAGAGAAATCAGACTTGGGAAAGTGGCAGGTAACACACTTAACATAAGAATTTGTCAGGAAGAGGGGTCAGGGATTTGGCTCAGTGGCAGCCTTCCTGGCAAGCCCAGTGTCCTGAGTTCACTGAATATGTATCTTGTAACCTGGAGGAGTAACTTACACATAATATCTCATTTAATTTTCATTTACTTTTGACCACTGTGCAAGATGTTAGTATAATTCCCATTTTACAGAATATGGAATAAAAGCTCAGGGAGATCAATTTACCCAAAGTCCCTCAATTGGTTAACGACAAAGATGGCGTGGAAATGCTCCCAGGGCTGCCAGCTCCTCGCTGCATGCTTTGGTGTTATGTCCTGAGCATGCCAAACACAGTTCAGGAGCTTAAAAAATATTGTAAAGGAAAAAAGAAATGGAAAGAAAGTACAAATTAATGAAAATGCCAAGGAGAAGAAGAAAGGTCTTGAAAACCCACTGGCTTTCCTTTACAACCATTTGTTTCCTTGTGGTTGTGTGCTAGTCTGATGGCGCAATCGAATTTCCAGTTGCAAAGCATGAGGGAGAACTCCAATGGCGCCTGCCCTCTTCCCCTGTTAGTAAGGATAGGTTTTATTCTTAGATGAGAGTCTTTCCCTGGGTATCTTCTATCTGCCCTGAATTGTCATATCCACCAGATAATCTACATCTTTCCAACACTGCGGGGACCGTCGTCATCATGCCAGTCCTCCATTAAAGTAAGGAAAATGACTTTCAATTCCTCTGAGGACAAAGACGATCGATACAAAAAGAAATTCAGCTGGATTTTGCTAGTCAAAAGCTGAAGTGAGAATGAGAAATGTCTTTTGTCTTTGCAAACTCATAGGGAAGTGCTTTCTCACCACAGTCACCAGTAAGGAGAACATTTTCACAAGTTGCTATTTGTGCTAAATATATTAAGAGTGTCATGTTGTAATAAGAGAAAATGTAGCACACGTGCAAGGGGCCTCAGAATATTTTCTAAGACTCTCATCAGCCAAACCTAGTCTCATGAGACTGCTGCAAAGTGTTGCTAAATCTGGGACTGCCAGTGGACTGGCACCTTGGCCAGTAGATTGGGGGTGGGTGAATAATAGTCTTAAATTCACGAACAGAAATCCAAGGGGCAGAAGGAAACACGAAGTGAAACTCTCTGACATTCTTCATCTAGCAAGGCAAGCAATTTTCAGAGTTTTATCTCTATGGTGTCTCAAGACTGTTCTGGGAACACAGGGGTAGGATGCTGAAGAATCATGGGGACCACTTGACCCGCCAGCTTTCATAGTTCTATTCTTGTCTCATAAATGAGATTTCCAAATAAGGGTTCTTTTAAGCAAAGTCCATGCTGATTAACAGACACAGGCAAGCTCAAAGTTTCTTTATAATTCTAAAAATATGGTGTAATTTTGAAGTAGCTGCTCAAAAGGTGGAACATTGCAATTTGCTGTGGGTCAGCAGAGCCACAAGGATCTGTTTGTTCAAAAATATATGCTGTTAAGATTCTACATGAAGAATTGAAGAAAGGTGGCAGGGCTCCAGGGAGCGAGGAGGCCCATCAGCTGACTCGGAGGGACCCCCCAATAAATTCAAGGACGAATGTAGGGACCCTGAAGACATGCAGAGGAGAAAGGCCTTGAGCAAAGCTTAGGAAAATTCCACACCAGCAAAACCTGGCCCCAAAAGCAGCTTAGGAAAAAATCTTGAGTTATTTCTAGTATCCAGCAGAATATAATTTAGGGGACATAATTGATAATTCTTCGTAGAATTGGCAAAGATATTCCTCAATTTCTTGAACACTGGGCTTATGTCAAACAAAGAAGCTTGGCTAATTAGAGAGACAATCTATAGTCAGACGAGAGAATAAATGCTTAGGAACATGTGGATGGAAGCCATCAAGCTCACTACCTAAGTGGAATACCTGAAATGCAAATGGAAGCCATCAAGCTCACTACCTAAGTGGAATACCTGAAATGCAAGTTCATGTTCTCTAAAATAGAAGAATGAATTTTAGGAACAACAGAGGTTAAGAGTAGGAAAGAAAGTTTTTGCCTTCGAGACAAAAGAGGCACCCAAAAACTAGGAGACCCGCCCACCTCACTTCTCAGTGGACTTTTATGGAACAAAGACAGGATTTTAGGCAGGTTTAATGTGAGGCAAAATTACAAGCAACCAGTAACAGTGTAAATATAGTAACCTAAGTAACACTGGTACAATAAGAAATCCTAAAATGGACAAAACCATAATTAACCAATAAGATTACAACAAATACACTTGCTCAGGTAATACTGATTAAATGGGGATCCAATGAAAAACCAAGCCACGTAACAAGCATACAAGAATTTTTAATCTAGGGTCTTTTCCTGTTAAAGTCCTAGCCCTCCACCCCAGGGGGCTGGTGTCTATGTAGAGTATCAATTATTGCTATTTAGCCTATGTGGGTGGTATAGTTTTCTCCCCGTGCAGTGCTAACCTCCAAGTTAGTTTCTTTGTGGACTTATTCCAGGGCCCCCGTATGCCTGCAACATGTCTGTGTAACTAGCTATAACAGAAGGATACGTTAAAATAGGATCTTGTCTCTTCTACTCCTGAGGGGGAAAGAAGATAGGGATGGCAAAATAGAAAAAGTGACATTTAGTATTTATTACATTTTATGTAGTTAGAATTTTTCAGTTTACAATCCAGGGCAGGGGAAACACTTGAACATAGCAGCTGTTCAATAGATACATGTCAAATGAACAAATAAATTAAGCATAAGATTCTAATAGTTTCTGGGAGGTATAAAGTGAATTCTTGAGAGTTGCCACATCAGTGTTAGCAGAGCAACCTCACCACCATCACAGACTCAAGGTAATGAGACAGGTGAGACAGCTGCTCCTCAAAAGTTAGGTCAAAGTGAAAGTATCCCTGCCCCTCTCAAATATGGGCAACAAGAGATTTTCTTCAAGGCCTTACCCTGTCTGGGTTGGGTTGTTGAAGCCTCCATTTGTGTGTGTGTTTATGGATAAGAAGACATTCGTATTACACAAGGAGGCAGTGTTGTGCAGAAAAACTAGACATTCTACTTCCTGGTTTAGTCACAGAAAAGTATGTGTCTCTTTGTAATGGTTTTGGGTGTATGGGGATGACTCATATCTGTGACTTCTCCAAAATGCATTTTTGTCTCAAAGAAAGTTGATGTTTAAAAAAAAAAATGATGTTTTCAGAAACCTAGTCCCAGTCAGTGCCTTAATAGCCACCACTGGGCATCCTGTTTGAATATTCCCTGAGCATCCAACCTTCAGTAGGTTTTTCTTTTAAGAAAGCTTTTTTTCAAGAAAACTTCTAAAAGGTAAGTTTAGATTTAAAAAAGAAAAAAAGTAGTTGGTTTCCTATGACTCTTTAAATTCTACACTGTTTGAAATGTTAAACTTGTTTCAGTAGGAATTCAAGCCTTTATTCCATTTACATGGAACCTGCAGGGCCCCGGAGTTTGGCAGTAAGCTCCCACAGCGAAGACTAAGGTGTCCTCTCTCCTACTGGGTCGGTCTCTTACTGGCTCCCAGAGATAAAATCACTGGAGAAGTATGCCAGGGAGATTAGAAATACAGCTCAACCAAGCCACAAATCAACTGGAGTAATGAGCTTTGCTTACAAAACAAACTCTGATTACTCCACCTGAAACATTAACACCTGGTTGGCTTTCTCTGTTGTCAAAATTCCCCTAATGTGTCTGCACCCAGGTGACACAAAAGTAAAGTCATTTTACATGCCATCTGCCTAAAGGGAACTATAGCTCTCCTATAGGACAATAGCTGTATATACCAAGGCTGAAGAGGCTCAAAGTTTTGAATAATCGACATCACAGTCCTACTTCTTATTAAGACTGACTGCTTATAAAATGATACTCTCTAAAGACAGATGGTTTCTTAGGCCTGCTCATAAAGCTTCATCCAATAGCTTGGGTGACCTAATAACTTGTATCTCTACAAGTTGGTTCTGGATAACAGAATCATGTAAGTGATATATGGAACAACCTGAACATGCATCCTTATTTAGAGAAAGAAGAACTTTTTGTAGTATTATTCAGCCATAAAGAATGATAAATTAGAGACATTTATATCTAAATGAGTGTAACTTGAGGTGATACTCATAAGTGAAATAAATAGGACACAGATGTGTAAATATCATATCATTTCTCTAGTATGAGAAACTGAAGATGTAAATGAGACCCAGAATGTATAATTGGTACTGCAAAATAGGAAGAAAATATCAAAAAGGAAAGGGTAAGTGGGGGAGGGGCAGGGGAAAGCAAAGAAGGGAAAGAAAAATCTGATGATAAAAACAAAAAAGTGGAAACAAAGCTCATGTATGTAGGGGGTGGAGGTTGTAGGGAGAGGAGGGGAGGAGAATGGGAAAAAATGATAATCAAAATATGTCATGTACAGGTACAAATTCTCAATAATGAATGTGATCATAATATATTCCTGAAATATACCAATAAACCCAATAATGGGGGGGGGGAAAAAGAAGGATTAATTTTTTTTTTTTGAGACAGGGTCTGGCTTTATAGTTCAGGCTGGCCCTGAGCTCACTATGTAGCTCAGGCAAGCCTGGAATTCAGCAATCCTCCTGTCTCTGCCTCCTGAGTCTAGGATCAGAGGCATGAGCCACCATGCCTGGCATTGTGGTATGTGGTGTTGATCGCTGGTGGGCATGAGCAACCACACCTGGTATTGTTGTATGTGATTACTGGGGATCAAACCAGGGACCTTGTGCCTGCTAGGCAGGTGCCGGAACCACTGAGCTAAATCTCTGGCCAAGAAGGATTTTTTTAAAAAGTAATTTCTTAGAAGAAAATCCATGGCACACTCTTCCCATTGTTGTATATCATCTTATTCTCACTTCTCACCTTGTTAAAGAAAAAATTATTCAGAGATACTTGTTAAAATATGATAAGGAAAAAAATTTCAGGACCATTCTGATAGGTACATGGACCACTACAACAGACGAGGGCGAGAGACTGGAATCAATTCCAAATGTAGCATGAACAAGTAGAAACTTAAAGCCAAGGATCCAGGTGTGTGGGAGAGGTGGTATTAGTGGATGAAAAATTACTAAGAGGAAACACCAAATCTTTAGAGGGACACTAGCTCAAGACTGGTTAAGGTGACCCGGTATCACCTAGGGGACCATGGAGGATGAGAAACCTGAGAGAGATACCAAGGATGATCAAATACTAAAGATGGACAATTTTTGCCGCACTGACTCAGCAAAGCTCTTTGCTAAAACTAGGTCATAGAAAGGTATGCAAATCCAGTTAGTAAATGACCCAGAGTTCTGACTAAAGTTTGGCTGAGCAAAGAATCTTTATGCCCCTCTGTGCTGAATCAATGTTGACATGAATTACAAGAAGTTTCAAAGAAGTCAGAATAATATTTGTGAATATGTTTTGTTATTATACAAAATTAGGGTTTTTATTAATGGAAGACTCAGATACTACAAAAACCCATTGAAACCAGATGTAGTTTTTCCTACTACACATAAACAAAAAGTCATTACCATATATATGCTCTTAACTAAGAAAAAAGACAGGAAAACTAGGATTTATAAGGGGACCTAGTACTTTTTTGTTTCAATATGTAAATCTCTAACATTCAGCGAGTCATTGCATATCCTATTACATGAGTCCAGGAGAGATGCCTCACTTTTGTTGGAGAATATTGTTGACGCTACGCCACTGAACATCAGTGAATGTGTCTAACACAACTGCAACATTACGGTCATACTGTATGCAAGATGTTTGCCAGAAATATAATTATGCATAATACAGTGCCAAACTTACATTAACAGCTCACTGATCAGAAAACCATATTTAATAAGGGTTGCCCCCACCATATGTTGTTCACTTATTTCTATGTGAATGAATTTTAAGAATCTCTCTCTTCAAAATAAATCCTATTAAATAGATAAAATCAGGCTGTCCTGGTTGAAGTGGGAGTAGAGGCACAGGGCTCCTCACCCACTCACCACCATTAGTAGTCAGACCCCAAGGATGACCTGAGCTGAGCTGCACAGCAAGTCGTTTGAACCCACTGCTTACGACACCCTTGATTTTATTACTGCATTAAGCCAAGCCATGAGAGATACACATTTGAACGGTGATTTGGGCTCTTATAGAACTAATTTCTGAAAGTGTTTAATCAAATTTGCCCAAGTTGCATTGGGTTCCCTTATTTTAGAAGGGAATTAAACTCAAGAAGTAATCTAAAGGCCTGAACTGCCTACAGTCATGTTCATTATAACAGCCCCAAAGGGAGACTTCAGTTAGACTGCCCAGGTTTGAAATCTGAACTTGAGCACTCATTGGTGATGTCCTTGTGTTCTGCTTCCTCATCTGTGAAAAGGAAATGAGGGCACTAATAGTATCCACCTCAGAGGATGCTGTGCAAAGTAAATAAATTCAAATACAGAAAGCAGTTAAGTAGTATATTATTTATGATTTATGAAGACCTATGGATATTCTTTTCTTTAGCTAGACCTTAGTATTAAGAAAATTCATTTCATCTCTGAAAACTGCATTATTTTATTATGAAAATATTGTGACTACTTCTATATAAGGATGTGTTTCTCATTCTTGTTCCAAGCCCCATGGGAAGTACAATGAATAACTCCTTTCACTGAAGCTTCAGAAAGCCTCAGAATGTTTTTTCCAACACAGTTCTTCAGGTAGCTACCAATAATAAATCAAAGCTGCCATGGAAGTACAATCTATTACTTGCCTTGAGCAAGAAGGACTTGTACCACTAAGCCAACCTGCATTTTATGTGGAAAAAGCAGCAAGACCAAAGAAATGAGTGCAGAGAAATATACTAGGCATATTTATGAAATAGCAAAAAGAAGTCAGTATAGCTTATTTATCAATCACTATTATTGACTCATTTATAAGATACTATTTTTATGCTGAAAGAAGTTTTATTGTGTTTTATGATAGGCAAATTTAATCTGGGATATAAAAGAGCCAGAAAAATAGCTCTACAGGGCAGGGAAGGTGACAGAGAAGGAAAATAGGAAATATTCTAGGAAAATTGTGTGCTCTAAATTTTCAAAAGGGTTTGGGTTATATATTTGTAAAAATTTAGCAAGTTTATATTTTTTTTACATGGTAAAGAAAATAATATAATGACAAACAAACTGGCGGTCAAGTTACATTAAGAGTAATGATGAAGGGCTGGGGATTTAGCTCAAGTGGTACCGCGCCTACCTTGGAAGCACAAGGGCCCAAGTTCGATCCCCAGTACCACCAAAAAAAAAAAAAAAGAGTAATAATAACTACTGATATTCATTAGCACTACAAATAAAATATCATTTCTGAATGACTTCAAGCTAGTGAATGAAGAACAATCTTTTCTGTCAAGTTACATGCAAATTGTGTCTTATCCAAAGTTGCAAAATTTGACTATTTCATCACCACTTAAAAAAAAAAAAAAAGAAACCAGAATCGCTTATTATGGATAAAGCCCTAGGGTCAATCCTCAGCAGTGCCACAGCTTTTAAAAAGACCATACATACTAAACACTTTATCCTGGCCCATTATTATAATTGCTAGCTTGCTATATAAGGAATAAAATATCATCAACTGCTTTTTTAGAGCTTTGGGGAAATTTTCATATAAGTTTATCAAACAAATCTATTTGTATTTATCTCTGCACTTATCACTGTGAGAACTCGGGAAAAAATGGCTTCTCCAAGTCTCTCTTTTGAAGTGAAGGGAAAATTGGCTTCTCCAAGTCTCTCATTTGCAATGAAGGAAAAATAATGATAGTTTACAATACATATGCTTATTTTAAACATGAAACAAGATATCTCCTTTTACAGATATCAAAAGGACCAGTAGATAAAAAAAGAATATCAATAAATGTTTCTTTTTCTCGTAGTACTAGAATTGAATCCAAGCCTTTGTACTGAGCTATACTTTCAGTCTTTTCTATTGTGTATTTAAATTTTGTGGCAGAGTCTCACTAAAATACTACATAACCCAGTTTGGGCTTGAACTTTTTGGGGGGTGGGGCGGTAACTGGGGATCAAATTCAGGATCTTGAAGTTGAGGCAGGTGCTGGATATGAACTTCTGAACCTCCCACCTCCACCCACTAGAAAGTTTCCATTTAAAAACAAAATAAAAAACAAGTACGTAAAGACATAAAGCATTCAAAGTATGTGTAGTGCATTAATTTACTTAAATAGCATAATATCATCTCTGTACTTGGTAGTTCACGTACTATCTGTGACAGGATTTGTTTTCTCCCAGAGTTGAGAGAAATACTGCAGAAAATCAAAGAACAATACATTCGCTGCAGGGGTAGTGTGAGGATACAGAAGCTTAGATCAAAGATGGAAATGCCGAAGTGGTTTCTTTTCAGCTTGATGTCTGTACTCACTGGGAGAAAGTTACCCTGCCTCACATGTCCTTGCATTGATCACCCAGCTCGTGCCTGCTGAGGAGGTGGCCACATCGCTAGAGTTCCTACAGCCGGCAAATGAAGAGAGGTTCTTTTGGGCCGGAGGATATTAACCACCATTCCTTTGGGCCCAAGAGGATGGCAAATCCTTGGATCTGGGAGGTGGCAGAATGCAGGTCCATGTGACACGGGGGCACTGGGACACCCCATCTTTGGGCCAAGCATGTGATACTGTGAGAATGGCATGTGATAGTGTCTCTTGCTATTCACAGCACCTAAATTTCCCACATTTTCTGTTACCTTCTATATCTTTTGGGATCCTTTTAGCAATCACCCTGTCAACAGTCCTATAGTCCTGTACATTCCCATATATAGAGTGTCTTACAATCAGCAGAGATGAAGCAGCTGCAGGTTACCTGTTTCCAGGGCACAGATCTGCTAGTTACTGTGCCTACAGTGGGCTGCTGTTTTTCACACTTGATATATCTCTTACCTGGCCCGTGTGGCATCAGGATCCCCATCTATTCTATTTGGGCAGTAAGAGCACATTAGGAATTTCTTAGACTTTGCACCCAGTCAAGACCTATCTCAACTCTGTTCCCTAACAAAAAAAATCCAGGCATCTCAGATAATTTTCAAAGGCCTTTCATAGTGCTGAGTTCCTTTCCATGATTTTTACCAAAAGGCACTGAAGATTTCAAGAAAGAGAAACTCATTAACCACCTTTTAAAAAAAGTCTTTGCCAAGACTGGAGTCTAAAGACATTTATAATAGAGAGTAGATATCCCAAAAGATATAGAAGGTAACAGAAGGTACATGCCTGCTCTGAAACTCATGCAGCGTTACTTCCTTGGTATTTGTTGGTATTATGCTCCTCTTACCAAATTTCTTTTCCCAAAACGTAAATTTATTAGGCAGGAGAGTTTAGATATAATACAGTCAAAAATTTGGAACAGAAGGCTAGGGATGTTGTCCAGTGCTACCATGCCTGCCTGGTAAGTGCAAGGTCTTGAATTTACTCTGGTGCTGGGGGCAGGGGTCAGGTGGGTTCCTGGTGGTGTGGTGATATGTAGTAAGTGTTTGGGGCACTACCAGCTGGGTGTGATAGTGCCTGACTATAATTCCAGAACTGAAAAGGCTGAGGCAGGAGAATCATAATCATTTTGAACCCAGCCTGAGTAACATAGTGAGTTCAAAGCCAGTCTAAACTACATGAGACCCTACCTCAAAATGCAAACAAAAAAACACCAAAAACAAAAAATAAAAGAAGGAAAATTTGAGGCAGTAGCCAATGCTAAATATGTAATTCCTCTGTAATCATAATCATGTCTCTGGAAGTTTCAGAGATACTAAATAGAACCTTTAAATATACATAAAATGAGAATGGATTTTTCTATTAGTAGATATGAGAACATTAGAATTTAACATATAAAATTAATTTTATCATCTTGCTCGCGAAATAATCACTTGCATTTTCCCAGATAGTTGTTAACACACTGAATCAGATTCAGAATGACTTATTTCTAGCCTGTATATATACTTTACAGCATTCTCAAATGTCAGTACAGAAGAAGTATCCCAAATCTAGGAATCCCAAATCCAAAATGCTCCAAATTGAAAACCAACTGGAAAAGACATTCCAGTGCAGTAGGAAAATCATGAAGTTGAGAGTCAAGATTTATATGTGGGTTGAACTTTGTTGCTAAGCAGTTTTTCATCCAAAGTGAATTAAGACTGTTCTTCAGGGCCGGACAGGGTAGCTCAGTGGTTCCAGCACCTGCCTCGCAAGCACAAGGTCCTGAGTTCGATCCCCGGTAACCACATATAATGCTGGGCGTGGAGACTCACGCCCACCAACAATCAACACCGCATACCACAGTGCCGGGCATGGTGGCTCACGCCTGTAATCCCAGCACTCGGGAGGCAGAGACAAGAGGATTGCTGAGTTCGCGGCGGCTTGCCTGGGCTCCATAGTGAGCTCAGGGCCAGCCTGAATGAACTACAAAGCGAGACCCTGTCTCAAAAAAAAAAAAAAAAGACTGTTCTTCAGAGCCCTAATGCCGAGAACTATTATTTTCTATTTTGTTTAGCTTTAAATTTTTTATTTGACTTAGGCAATATGTATTATTTTATCAGAAACCATCAGGATGGAGACATATCCAGTTAGATTCTAAACAACAATGGTCCAGCTCTTGGATCCTATCTTTTGCCGAAGAAGTGGGCGTAATGATGCAGCAGCATCAAGATGGCCTCCGGCATGAAAAGCATTTTCCTGGGATGACACATCCAAGAGCAAGGCTAGGGAGTCTGTGATCTTAACATTAAGGCCCCAAAGGGAGCCTTCCCTGCTGTTCCACTAGCCCCGCCCCATCTCCACGCACACCCTGTCAAGTTTCTGTTGCATGAGCTGTTCCGTGACGGGTTGGAAGCTACAGAGTCTGAGTAGTCCTGAGCTGCACATCACAATCCATGAGACAAGCAGTATCGGTAACTTTCTGAGCAAACCTTTGTGCCTCTCTAGAATCCCTACAAATGAAAAAGACAGAACATTGTCTAGTGGAGGCTGGCCTGCAGCACCAAAGCAGAGCATTATTCTGAGCTGACTTGGTTGTTAGGACTCCTTGAAGACTGTCCTAAATTTGCAGTAAGAGATGAGAGAGTATTTTTTCAAGGCTTTTCCCTATAGTCACTGATATACAAAGTGGCAGTGATCTGAGTAAGGATTTATAGTTTGATGGATTGGAAAGCAGGCCTCCCACTGGACATTCCCATAAAAAGGTGCCTCTGGGTTTTCTGATGTGGGACATCAGAACATCTTTGAATCTCATTAAGTTTTATTGACTCTCATACAATACTGCTAACACAACATGAACAACTGTTAAACTATATTCTTCCTTTCCCACAGGCTATAGGTGACTTGGAATGATTTTTTCAAACATTCTTATATTGAACAAATTCCCGGCACACCAGTACCCACAGGATGACTAGGGTTTTTCTGTGCACCACACAGAAAAAGAAGCCCAGATACTCTGTATTCTAACCACTTTAAAACATTAACTATTAGCAGTAAATATTAGGAACTTTGTAATGGCCTTGTTGGGAAGGTACTCTTATTCC
>PVIC010020887.1:0-29068 GCA_004025085.1 Thryonomys swinderianus | reverse complement strand
GTGTGGCCGTGTCTGTGAAGGTCTGCTCTCCCTGGAGCCCTGTGTGGCCGTGTCTGTGAAGGCCTGCTCTCCCTGGAGCCCTATGTGGCTGTGTCTGTGAGGCCTGCTCTACCTGGAGCCCTATGTGGCTTCATGTCCATGGAGACTAAACTTTCAGCACCAGTTCAGGGATTGGGAGTGAGATACTGTGAAAGTTAGAAATTAGATTTGCATCCAAATCCTGAAAATTACTTTAGTTACTCTTATAATTGGGGTCTTCAGTCTTGAAGGGGATGAGCTAAATTAAGTAAATTTGGGGCTGATAAACCTCTTAATGGGGTCATTCTCTAAATGATTAACAAACCTACACGCAGAGCTAAGCAGGAATCTAGCTCTCATTTTACAATGATAAAGAAGAAAATTAAATGAAGGCAGCTATGCTGAGCTTTATCCTGGCTTTAGTTATTATTCTCTAAGTTCCTGCTGCACTGCAAACGAGAAGGTAATCAGGGAGAGTTTTGTTTAATTTTTTATCTGTTCCACCAATTATTTCTAAAAACATTCCGATTAATGATATTGAGCTTTACATCTGATTTACAAACTGAGAAATGAGGTAAAACTAGAAAAAACACAATACGAAATCAGTTTGCCTTGCCCAATCTTGCTTTATTTTATTCCATTTAACAACACATAGCTGTACTTCATCTGTATCCTTTGTCCCTTGCCTTCTAATTTACCTGCTGTAAGACTTTGAGGTGGTGCCGTAAGTAATTTCGCTTTTCACAAGGCACACTGCACCCTGTGAGGCTTCAGTGGATGTACTCTAGTAATAACTTTCAGTGTGGAAAAGCAGAACAAAATGTGGAGTACTCAGGGATGGTCATAAATTATGGCTTCCTTCAAATGCAAGCTGAACAATTCAGAGGAGAGCACATTTTGAATGGGTATCGAGTAGAAAATCCCGTGCTTTAACGCAAATGCCAGAGGAAAAGGCAGCTGTCTGTTCAAAGCCTTCACTCTGACACCCACCTGGCTAATGAGCGGAGCCCGAGGACAGCTGTACTTCCAGCAGCTTCCCCGACTTTTCACTCACAGTTAGTAGAGGCAGGAGGAGGGCATGCCTGATTATAGGGTTCTTGCGATATAGATGAATGTTTGTAATACGAGAAAGAAGCCATTTCCTTCTTAAGCTCTTGGATGATGCATTTAGTCCTTAGATTTGGGGAAGCTATAATTTATACTACCCAATCTAAATTAAATTATGCAACTGGATATCCGATGTTCTGAAATTTCCCCAAATTCAGTTTGTTGTCTTTGACTTTCAGGGAGCATATTTGTCATAAAATAATCATGTGGCTATATTGTTAATATTTTCAGCTTGATAGAATAGAAACATTAAATTTTATTCCTAGGTTTAAAATATATTCTGGAAAACAGAGAATCAGTGCAGTAAATAATCAGATAATTTCTATGTTTTCTTCCTCTGCATAAAACTAGTATGAGAATCATTACAAGAGTTCAAATTTTCAATTAAATTAGGAAAGAAGTACAAAATGTAAAAGAAATACTGTGTGATAGATTTTGGTAGAAAATTAATGGGCAAAGTTATTTTTCAGTCTCCTTTGAACTTTGTTCTATAATTTTGTGGAAAATATAGTGTAAGTATAGAGTAAAAATGTAAGCAATTAGTCTTATTTCTTTTGGTTATCAAAGTAACTCAGTCTCATTATGAGATATTATCACCACAAACACAAAATAGGTTAATTAAACATAAAGATAGTTACTCTTTTCATGTTATTAGTAAGATGATTCTGAAATTTCTCAATTATCACAAATACTGAGTCATTGTTAACTCCTAGCTAACACATGAAAAAGCCCACAAAACCCACTTTCTACTGTGGAACTATCTCTGTAATAAATCAGTTTTCATATTGTCCAGAGCAGAAAAGTTGGATTTCAACAAAATTATGTTAAGGTTGCAAGTTGTCTTCTAAGAGAAAGTAGGTTCGGGCTGGGCATTTAGCTCAGTGGTACTGTGCCCGCTTTATAAGATCAAGGTTCTGAATTCAGTCCTCAGTACTGGGTGGGGGTAGGCTCATTTTGAAGTAGAAAGCATGCTTTATTTGCAGGTTCATTTCAGATAAATGAATGAATTATTATTCTACCAGTTTTATTTTGTTATATCCTGTCAGATGTACTGCTCCGCCCTCTCTTAGCCACTCGTCTCTTGGCTGTGCTAGCTGTTATGTTTATAATATCATGTGCAACCAAACAAAACTAAATGGTCTAAATTTGTTTCTTACTGCTATCCTTGTAGTAATTATACCCTTCTCAGATTTCACCACTTGAACGTAAAATAACATAATGTGGCGGTTCTCTTGCTTCTTTCGAGCTATGTAATGATTGCCAAGTGAGCAAAAATAAAATGCAGAAATAACCAGATATCAGTGGTCAAGCATATTGACTGCATACACTATCTTAAATACATCTTACAAATAATACATGTGTTTGAAAACTTAATAATAATCTGCATTGAGACTTCTGCTGTCAAAACAAAGAAAACTTTGTGAGCACTGTGTGTTTTAGGATAGAGAGATCAATATACATTCTTTTTTTTTTTTTTTTTTTGCTTTTTGAGACAGGGTCTCACTTTGTAGTTCAGGCTGGCCCTGAGCTCACTATGGAGCCCAGGCCAGCCGCCGCGAACTCAGCAATCCTCCTGTCTCTGCCTCCTGAGTGCTGGGATTACAGGCGTGAGCCACCACATCCGGCATTGTGGTATGCGGTGTTGATTGTTGGTGGGCGTGTCTCACGCCCAGTATTATATGTGGTTACCAGGGATCAAACTCAGGACCTTGCGCTTGTGAGGCAGGCACTGGAACCACAGAGCTAACCCTCCGGCCCTACATTCTTTCTTCCAGTAGATCCTCAGTGACTATCTACAAGGTGGAAACTAAGAAGCATGCTATAACTTGGTGATTGTAGGGAGAAAACCCCAGGAAAATTAGACACAGTCAACATGAACCAGGAAAAGTGCCAACAAGTCAAGGTCCCCAGTGCGTTCTGTCTGACGAGGTAAAAGCAAAGGACAGGAGAGCATGGGAGATGGACTCTTGATCAAGCATGGGATGAAGCAAATGGATAGGACAGGAAATCAAGTAAGAGTGCTAGTGGTAGAAGGCATAATCCATATCAGCTGGATATAAAGTAGATTTCTTTTGCAGATAGATTATACTACTCAGTTAAAATATAAAAAAATCAAAATGGAAAATTTAGAATTTTATTAATGTTAAGACATAGTTGTTGCATAAGAAAAACATACCATTTTATGAGTGATTATATTTTGATTTGCTTTTGTATCATCAATTATACAGTTTCCCTCTCTCAAAAATAAAAAAGAAACTGGAAGTAAAAATAATAAATAAGTCTCAGTATTTATATCATATCCTAATAGAAAGCAGCATGAAATTAAATAGATGTACTGCTTTCCATATAGAATGTATCTCTTTTATTATGTGGAATTCAACGCAGGCACTCAATTATTTGAGTGACATTTCTAGTAATATAGAACACAGGGTAGTGGCAAAAATTTATTGCAAAAAATGTGATATGTAAGTAATCATTTAATTGGCTAGGGTGTATGAGCTTCACAACTTCCAAATAAAATAGCTCAGAATAATTGAACAAATCACCAAAATAAATAAGTGTTGGCTGGGTCTAAATGAATGGTGCAGGTATAAGGGCAGCAAAAAAAGAAGCCAGTAATAAGGTAACTCATGACAAGGAGTACAGTTAGGGAGAGGAAGTAAGCCCTGGAACTCAATAGGAGCGAAACATTAAAATTTCAATCACAGTAACTCAGTATAGAAGGAAAAATATGGTTGCATGTATGTTAAGATGAATAAACAAAAATTATGAAGTGGGGGATATTAAAAAACTGCAGTATAACTCTGTTAGAGTATCCATGTGAATACTAGGTAGTTGTTTCAATAAAAAGACAAAATGATTGCTTGTATGATTGGTAAGTTTCATTTAATAAAGCATGTGATTACAATGATAACTACTGGAAGATGGATATTATTGTTTCCATCCAAATAAAATTCATTACAATAACTTTGAAGACTATGATAAGAAATCTGTTTAACTTACAGTCTTATCTCGATTTTGGAAGTTCCAAGAGTAAGAAGTAATACATGAGGTTATACAGCAACAAAGCATGGCTAGCTAAAGCTGAGTTTCAATACATCATAAAAATCAGAAGCTCTTTATGCTGGAGGGATTTTTCAGAGTACAACTTTTTCATTACCTTTAAGTAACTCTCTGTGTAACAAACAAGGGAGGTCATTGGCCATGAGGAATAGTACTATGATTATTCTCAAATTCAGCTCAGATTAGCTAGCAGGATGGTATTTTACAAAATGTACCTTCTGTGATTATAATCCTGAAATTTGTTCTTAAATTGATCAATAAATTCTGCAAGCTTTATCCATAACCATGATGAAAACAAGTCAGTTGTATCAATTATAATCAGAAAAAGCCTGCTAGAAAGATCAAAACAGTACCTCATATTCAAATGCAGGACCAGGCCAGAGGCCCAAGTGGGCCATTTCTTACAACCATCATATATGCTTTTCACTATTTGCTTTGTATTTCATCTCTCAGAAAGAGCTTGTGCATGTACAGGTTTTATCACTTGTAGGGTTACATGTTATTTATATGAGTATTTTTAATGGATCTGTCTTGAGAATGATTCTTCTGGTACTTACATGGTACTGACCTTGACAACACTTGTTTCTGAAAAGCAAATTAGGTTTGTTGTATCACCTATTCAAATCCTGAGAATATCTGTTCCTAATTTTCTTTCTCATCTTTGTGCGGGCACATTATAATTATTTGTCGAGTATAACCTTTTTTTGTGAATTGTTATAGCCTGCTTCTTAAAGTATTATTGTTAGTATTAGTAAATAGGAAAGTTGACTTTATTGATATAATTTATTGTCCACTTGATATTAACTACCCTGAATTAGTTGCCACTGAGGATTTATACTATCTTGGTTAGAGGCGGCTTATTATGTACATCCATGTAGGTCGGATTAAAACATACAGACAGTATTTAAAAAGAGAGAAGAGCTGGGGATTTAGCTCAGTGGTTCCAATGTCTGCCTTGCAAAAACAAGGTCCTGAGTTTCATCCCCAGTAACTGCATACCACAGTGCTGGGCCATGGTGATTCACACCTACCAGCAATCAGTACCACAAACCATTATGCCGGGCATGGTGGCTCATGCCTATAATCCCAGCACTCAGGAGGCAGAGGCAGGAGCATTGCTGAGTTTCAAGGCTTGCCTAGGCTACTCAGTGAGCTCAGGGCTAGTTTGAACTACAAAATGAGACCCTGTTCCTAAATAAATAAATAAATAAAATATATACATACATATACATACATAAAATAAAAATAAAAAAGAGAGACTAACCCAGTGATTAAGTCATTCAATATGTCTGGAGACAATTTTCTTTCACTAAGAAGCTGTTCTTTAATACATTGTAAGCATTTTTATGCCATACAATAGAAAATGCAACATATATATATATATATATATATATATATATATATATATCCTTATGACAGGCAACTGTAGGAATGCTCTTATTTTTATTTTTCTCTATGTAATATTCATTTCTCCTCTGTCTTTCTATAATACACAACATGTAAATATAATATTCATATATCCCATATAAAGAGAAGTACTTTGGTAGAAAAGGAAATAGATATGAACAGTGATATAAATTTTGCCAAGTTTTTATATAGTTATAACCTATGATATGAAAATGGCTATCATGATCAGCAAAGGCAATCTTGTAAAGAAGCATAGAACCATAAACCATCATGTTCTGGGAAGCTCAAAAATGAAGAAGCTTTCAGATGCACTGAAAACAATTTCACACGTGCTAGTCTTCACAGTGTCAAAAAAAAGATGTAATTGGTTTCTCACTCTTGAATGTATGTACCTCCATTCCAATTTATGTGTCTCCATTCATAAAAGAGGGGGTCAGAATAGCTTCATCTACATCTATTCAGTGTAAGATATATTTTTATTAACAATAATGAGAAATACTACAGTTATTGCCAAGTGCTTGGTGATGCAGAATGTGATGTTAAATATTAATGAGAATTAATGTGATATTAAGTATTAATGGAATTAATATATTTCATTGAAGCAAATAAATGTTAGATATGGACTGCACAAGTTTGAATTATAGGAAAATTCACTCCAGCAGCTTTAGAAATGTTTATTTCCATGAATACCTATATCATTTGTATCCATAAAGATATATATGTAAGAGCTCTTTGCTGTAGGATTATAGAACATTAATCAATACAGTGCTGTACTGAATAACTTACTATCTGAAGTGTGATTTCTATATTGGTTACAATACATATAAACATTTTTAAAATCATGCCTGATTAATGGTTGAATTACAGGAAAATATTGATTTACTTGTTAAACCAAGAATTCTGAAGAAGTTAATTTCAGGCAAGGTCAAAAACACAAGTGTTCTTCTCTTTGTTGTTGTCTTGCCTCTTGATTCAAATATAGCTGTGTAGTCTCTAAACACTACATCTTCTCATTAAGATGTTCAATAGTGCAAGGAAAAGAATAAAAAAAGTGATTTCTATTAGCTTCCTTAAAAAGTAAAAAAATAACCGATGTTGGAAAGGCCTTACCTTAGTAACAGAGTAATGGGGGCAAGTATTGAATATTGTATTTCTAGACCTTGGATTCTGACCCAATCCGACTGAATTAGCAAGTCTGGCAATGTTGCTTGCAGATGATCAATAAGATATTCAGATATGTAATAATGCCCAAGAAATATTTACTGCCTTAGGCCAATCATGATTCACTCCCGAAGGCTTGATATGAGCTGAAGTAAAGCTTCTAATCATGTATTTCAGAATTCTCACTAAGCCCAATGTTGTTCTGTTTTCCAATACACAATTAAAAGTCAACAAAGACTTTTATAGGTACAAAATCCATCAGAATGATAGATTATTTATGTATCTTATTATGTAGGGATTTTGACATATGAAAAATTAACATACTGCCTTGAGCAAAAAATATGTAGAAAATTACTAGTATAATTCAGGTCATTTAGGATGTGATTGAGAAGTTCAAGGGACAGTTGTAGGTGGTCTTTCATAGCTTTATTTTCTGCAGAGTGATTTTAATAACGACATTTGATTCTAGGAGCTCCAGTACTACATTTGCTAAAGTGTCAATACAGAAAAATATAACTTTACTTTCTCTTTTGTAAGAGTGTGCTTGAAGATTGGGTGTCATTCAGTGTCTTTCTTGAGTAAATCACCATTACCATAGTAACATTTTAGAGGGTTTATCTCAGATTGAAGTTATAGACTGAGAGTGGACTCAGATTCTAGTGCCCTGTTTAAAATTGGAGTTACCACCCACAATTGGGAAGGGATCTTATCTCCAAGATAAAGATCAATGGATTTGAATTGCAAAAACAAACTATGTCTATTAAAATCTATAGCTCTGCTTATGAGGAATGGAATTCATAAGAGTAAATATTTTATTCTACCAAAGGCGCATAAGTACAATCTCATACATGAACGTGCAAGAGGCTGGGGGTGTGGCTCAGTGGTGCCACCACCTACCTGCCAAGTTCAAGGTCCTGACTTTGATCTCTGGTTCTGAAACACTTTCTAAAAAATCCATAAACATATTGAAACTTCTTAGTTATAAATAGGGAAGGCAAATCTTATTTTTAACTAATACATGTTAGTAATACGTATGGTTTATAATCATCTTGGAAAATGTGTTCAGGTACATACCATAGCTTGTTTCTTTTTTAGTCCCCTCCTCTTTCCCTCACTGTGTTCTCCCTTCTACTCTAAATCTTTCCCCATTTTCTTTCTGATATTATGATTCTTAGCTCATATTTATGATATACATTTTTCATATTCAGTGAAATTGTATTATATGAATATTCACTGAATATTGTATTTCATTGCAGTGAAATTGTGATTGAAAATATTATGATGTGTATAGCATATCTTTATTCTAAATATTTCCCCTTCCCTTCTCCCTCTTCCTGGAAAAGCTAATCATATTTTATCTAGAATAAATTCAGCTTACTCCTGAAAGTGGCCGTATTCGGAGATGAGAAACTTAAAGAGATGACAAGATTAAATTAAGGCCTTTAGAATTGGCACTTTTCCAGTATGTCTGATGACCTCTACAAGATGTACCAGGAAAACCAGATGTGTGTACACAGTTAGTCAGCTATATGCAGATAAAATAAGTATTTACCTAAAAGCTAAGGGGAGAGCCCTTCACAAGAGACACTTTGATCACAGAATTCTAGCCTCTAAAACAAAACATAAGAAAATAAATTTATATTGTTCCAGTTATTTATTCTAGCTATTTTAAGAGTTATCTCACATTAAATTTGTGATTATTCTAACTACTCACATAATAAATTATAACTAACTTTCCCTGTTTGTGTGAATCTCTACTGGTTTTAACACTAGACTTCCCATATCCTGAGAAGTTTCCCAATCCAATCACATATTGATGCATAAAAATTTTGCTAAACCTGCTTCGAATGTGGTTGGGAAATGCTTTCTTACAATACGCTTCCCAGATCTTAGTAGGGGGTTTCTAAAATGTAAGCAGTAAAGCATTTTATGAGATTATGTGTATAAACTACAGCCTCAAAAACTTGTCAGCATGCCATATATAGTTTATATATATATGGCATATATAGTTTATATATGCCATATATATAGTTTATATATATGTTCCATATACATATATATAGTTTATATACGTTCCATATATATATAGTTTATATATATGTTTCATATATATAGTTTATATATATGTTCCATATATATATATATATGTATATACACACACACAATGTTTACCTATATATATGTACACATTTTGAGACAGGGTCTTGCTTTGTAGTTCAGACCGGCCCTAAGCTCACTATGTGGCCCAGGCAAGCCTCAAACTCAGCAATCCTCCTGCCTCTGCCTCCCAAGTGCTGGAATTACAGGCTTGAGCCAACATACCTGGCATTTGTATGCTATATTTTTAACTTAAATCGAGATCAAGCTATGCAAGAACCTGAAAGTGTCCCCCCCCCCCGATTAAGAGTATAGATATCATGAAAAAGACAAAAATAACAAGTGTTTACAAGGATGGGGAGAAAAAAAAAGAATGTTTTTATACCATTAGTAAGAAAGTGAATTATTACAACCATTATGGGAAAATACAGAGGTCTTTCAAAAAAATTACAAATGGAACTGCCATATGAACTCAGCAATCCCAGTACTGAGTATATATTCAAAGGAAAATAAATTATGTTGAGACATCTACACCTGCGTGTTTTGCAGCCCTACTCACAATACCCAAGAAATGGAAAGGAACTAAATGTTTACCAATAGATAAATAGATAAAACATCTCAAACATGTACACAATGGAATACTATTGAGCCACAAAAGATTAAAGCCTTTTTAGTTTGAAGGGGTTGGAGATTCTTAGATTACATTAAATAATCTAGGTGCAAAAAGGCAAGTATAGTGCATGGCATCATTCAAATATGGAGCATAAAAAAGTTTCATAGAAGTTAATAACAGAATGGCGGTTATCAAGCTGGACAGAGTGAGAGGGAAATAAACTAAATTACGGTCAGATCAGAAAAGTGTGAAGGTTGACTGATCAGGTCAATTTGAGAGGTCTGGTGGAGGGAAACCGAGCAGTCCCACCTGCTAGGGTGAGGAGGACCTGCCCAGGGGCTCCCTGCCGGGACGGCGGAAAGGGGGCGATGAGCGAGGAGGTTCCTCCTTCCGTTCTCCCCGAGCAGCTCCAGGCTTCCCCCGGACGTCATCTCCTGGCCTCCCGTGCAGACCCTGCAGGTACTTGTGCAGGTCCTTCAGCCCAGTGGAGCAGACTCTTCCGCCTTGCGCCTCAGACTCGCCGCCTCCTGCTACGGTCTTGCATGGAACACTCTGGTGAGCTCCGGACTTTCGGCTGGATCCCCCAGTGTCCGTTCGATAGACAGACCCTTTGCATTCTTCCACAGCTGACTGTCGGTGGCCACTGTAAGCCAACCTTGCAAATTCATATATACTTGTGTATCCGGTGTTACATCTCTTTCTCTAGTAAGCGCTGATTGATACAATAAAATTTAAAAAATTCTGCTATGCTATTGGCATAGGAGAGTGACTACAGATAATAATATATTGCATATTTCAAAAAGCTTGAAAAATAATTTTGGATGTTTTCTCTATAAAATAGGGTATTTGCAGAAATAGATATACTTAATATGATTTGAATATTAAACAGTGTACACAGTGTATGTCTCACGAAATCGCATGGAGACCCACACAACCTAATTTAAATGAAAAAATCCACCTCTCCTGTGCTGCAGATATGGCTCTTCCTGAATTTTCAATCAAGTGTATTTGTGTGGTGCCTTCTTCAATTTCTATAAACTGTGGCATGTAGATGGTGCCACACACTCTCATTTTTTATATTGCATCATTTACTTTTTGCATTATTATTTAAATTTTGGTGTCATCTCTAATTTCTTGAAATACTTACAAGGGTCCTGAGAGTAAATACTGGAACCCATATTTCTTTATGCAAATATTTCTAAACATTTAATGTCTTGGGAAATTTCCTTAAAGTTATTTATCAATGTACAGTACTGTGGGGAAATTTTCATTCTCATATAGTGCTTGTTCTGTATAATTTCAAATGATATCCAGAGTTTAGTTAAACACATGCTTGATAAGTAGACCTTGGTAAAGTTGTGCTCGTTTTTTTTTTTTTTGAGACAGGGTCTCGCTTTGTAGTTCAGGCTGGCCCTGAGCTCACTATGGAGCCCAGGCAAGCTGCCGCGAACCCAGAAATCCTCCTGTCTCTGCCTCCCGAGTGCTGGGATTACAGGCGTGAGCCACAACGCCCGGCACTGAAGTTGTGCTCGTTTTCACCCCACCCTATATGAACAGTGGCTCGTCTGTTCCTATGGCAGAGTACACAGTTTTTCCTCTTAACTCCACCCCTCACTAGTCTGAAAGATGTTCTGGTGGCATGTGTTAGGCCAGGGTTCTGCCAGAGATACACACCTGTCCTGAGACTCCTTTACAGGTGCAGACCATTCAATGTTTTCATTCAGCTTGAGTACTATATAACTTCCACTGAATCAATATCTGTTTAGTAAGTTACAAATTAGGTAATTTTCAGTTATTGTTACATTGAAACCAAGGACTACTTTAAAGTTATATAGAATTGCTATGGGACAATCCAAATGAGAAGACAATTGACAAATAGAATTTTAGACAACTTCATTATTCTTTATTATTGAGCAAAAATCACCTGAAATATAATTATTTTGATTGGAGTGGATATATTGTAAATCTACATTTCTATGCTTTTCTGTAATTAATATGTGAAAGCTATTGATATTTTTCTCTGAAATATTGAAATAGTTTTATGCCTCCGTAAAAATAGCTCCCATCAGAAGTGGAAAAACATCTCCCCCACACAGCAGAGCTGCAGGCCTGCAGAAAGTTCTGTTTAACCTGCCATCTTTGTCTAAAGAAGAGGGTCTATGTGATCATTAGAGTGTTTTATTACATTTTCCCCTTTGATGAACATCAGCAACACTAACAAGACCCTAACAACTGTCGCTTCAGGAATGACTGACACAAACACCGAATGAACATTGAGTTGTATTTCCAGTGTTTTTCTCGTGACAGCGTTATTTATTCTTCTACAAAAATGGCCAACTCGAATCTGAAAAAGCAGTAGATAGCTATCAAATACAGAAAATTTATGTGACTCAAATGGGATTTAAATTCATGACTCTGCCTCATTAATTCTGAACTCAAAGGCAGTGAGCAAGATAAAGGATATTAACTCCTCTCCTAATTTTGGATGCTGTTGCTATATTACTGAGGGTCAGAAGTTGGCTACCCAGTTCTTACTCTTTAAGTGATACTCATTCTTATCAAGAAGATAGTATAACAGGAGACCAAAGGGAACATAGCTTGTTCTAATTAACCTCCTGGATTGTTAGTAACCCCTGTTAATTGAACTTAATCAAGCCTTAAATTCTAGGGTCTTGAAATCAGACGACACCACAGATCTGACTAGGAGGAAGCACAGAGTAACAATTGATAGAACGATCTCTGGGCTGGGATCACCCGTACTTAAATTGTGGAGTTACCATTTGAGGAGTTAATTATTTTGAGACTTTACTTTCTTGCTTATTAAGTGTTATCACTAATAGACTAATAGTTCTTCCCTCATTTGGTCACTAATTGGCTGTTAACTGTATTAACTGTTATGAGCTTCCTCATTCTTATTTGCAAAACACTAGTTTTGACTGTTTCAGTTATAAAGTTAAGATAATAGGCAAGGATTTTAATCAATACTTTATTCACTAGTTATAGAGGTATCATGTGTAGTCTATTTCCTAATAAATCCAAGAACAAAATATGTACTTTATTTTGCTATACATGACTTTATTTTGTCAAACAATCTGCATTATTACCAGATGTATCTTCTCTAAGGTATGTTTGATGTCAAAAGCAGGAGGAATTGCCTGTCATATTTTTATATTCAAATTATCAGTCTATCAAAACAAAACTTGCAAAGATGGACTGGAAAATATTTTTCATTTTCATAAATATAAATATAAGGTTCAGCTTTATATAATTCTCTATACCTATTTGCTTGGTAAAGTTCTCTTTCTTTTACCTCAATTATTTCCTTTTCTTTCCTTCTATTATAACATGAAATAATTATTCCTAAAGTTTATAAAGTGATAACATCCAGTCAAAATAATACAAACTTCATTTAATCCAAGATCTGTTTTAAGGAAATATAACACAGGAAAAATTGTTTTCTATAGCAACTAAACTCTATTTATGCAGTCAAAAAATGGGAAAGGAAGGAAATATAACAATAACCAGTTGAAAGGATAAAGGATATAGCTCAGTCGTGCTGTCCCTGTTCACAAGTGCAAGATCATGAGTTCAATTCTCAATACCAGAAAAAAATTGCTTCAAATACAATTGAATAGTAACAATTTTATCTTATATACAGTAAAAATCTTTGTTTGCTTTAACAATTATATTAAACCTAAAATATTTATATATATGTATATATTAGCCTTGATATAAATTTAGTCGTTTAATTCTCTTTACCTTGGATTCTTTCTTTTCTTCTTTTTTTTTGGAGACAGGGTCTTGCTTTGTAGTTCAGGCTGGCCCTGAGCTCACTATGGAGCCCAGACAAACTTTGAACTCAGCAAACCTCTTGCTTCTCCCTCCCGAGAGCTGGGATTACAGGCATGAACCACCATGCCCAGCTCCTTGGGCTTTCTTAAATAATATAAATTATATGCTGATGTTTAGCAACTCCTTGTGATTCAGTTCTTTTAAAATTAGAGTTTTAATTGTAACAGTTTTTACATCACATATTTTTAGAGCCAGGCTAAATGTTTAAAGATGCTTTAGGTAATTATTTCTTTTACAGTGTTGTTTATACAGAATTTTTTGTTAGCACCTCATAAAATTATTAGGAAGTTGCAAATACACTTCTTCAGACACTGGGTTTTTTTTTTCTTTCAGTGTAATATGTATCAAAAATATGTTGTTTACATCTGTATGCATTATAAAGGTAGTAGAACAAGATTTAGGTATTATTTCTCTCTTTAAGTTCATGATCATTGATATTATGGCTTGTATTCTAGATATTTTTCCAAACCTCCTGTGCTCCTAGGTAGGGCCTTGTGGAGATGGCTGAATCTAGGACATGTGAATATGGGTGAAGGCTGTGTGATAAGTAAATGACTGGTTTAACATAGTTCTGGCTGATAATAAAGGGAAGGTGGGCCCTGGTTGTTGGTAGCCTCAAACAATAGGTTTATAGCCTGGGTGGAATAAAAGGGAAAGGGAGGCTCATAGTGTTTTTTTTTTTCCTCCTGTTTCCCCTAACATGGAATATATCTCCTCTGCTATGTCACCCTGCCTTAGAGCTAGTCAGTGATAAATGTAACTTCTACAAATTGTGAGTTAAAATAAATCTTTGTCTTTTTACTTGTGGATGTCTGATATTATGACCAAAAAATGCCAAAGTAACTAAAACAATTGACAACTCAGTTATTTCTCTACAATAAAAATTTTTAATGTACTTTAACTCATTTTCACTACCTTATTTGGTATAATTATTTAGTACCATTACTGCACAGTCTTAACTATTATAGAAATATCAAATATCAACAAGCACACAGTTTTATTTTTCATGATCTAATTATTTTTAGTTATCTGCATTAACTCATATCAAAATTAAATTGTCATTTCTTCATGATTAAGATAGTTGATTAGCTTGGAAAGAATTGATAACTATGATATCAATCATTGAAATTCATTGAGTTACATATTTTTTATTATTTTAATCTAGGATTTATGGTACATTTTATTGAGTCTATTTTTTGGCATTTTGTTGTTATTTAAATAGTACTATATAAATTTTCCTTTTTATGTATTTATAGCCATCAACCAAAACCAATACAAATTGTTTTACATATTGATTTGGTTTAGTGCATTTGCCAAATTAATGAATTCTAAGAACACAACTTCATCTGGGAATAATGATAGTTTTATTTCTTTTTTATTTGGTTCATTACGGTGGTTAAAACTCTGCAATGTAAAATAGAAGGAGTGAGAATGAATAATCTTTTTTTCATTCTTGATTTTGGAAATAAAAGCTTTAATATTAAATATCCAGTGTAATAATTAGCATTAGTTTTTTGTAAGATTTGAATCTTTTTGATACATTTTATAAACACATCATGACCACACTCAATATTGAGAACTTGTACCAGTATATGACGATTTAATTCTCATTTTTCCCATTCCCCTGCCCATCCTATAATCTCCCACCCTCTCTCTATATAAGATTTATTTCCCTTTTTTACCATCATATGTTTTCTTTCCCTTCATCACTTACCACTACCCTCTCTTTCCCTTGAATATTTTCTATTACACAGTATTTATCATACGTTCTAGAAACTAGCATTAGTTTTTACATGTCTTTTATTAAGGTAATAAAATTTCACATTATTGTTTGCTAAATGATTTTATTTGTTGTTATTGTTATTTATAATCATTATTTGGTACAGAATTTTGTTAAATTATTTTACAACATCTGGTTATTTTGTTGTTTTATTTTATTGGCATGGTAAATTATATTAAGCAATGTGATGTACATTAATTTACCTTATACTTCTCGAATAAACCATATTTCATTACCATTTATTGACATTCTTTGTATACACTCTTGCATTATGCTTTTCCAGGACTTATGTTTGATATATTGGTCTATAGCTTTCCTTTTCTATCACATACTTTTTAGATGTTATCAACAAAATAATACTAGTTTTATAACACAGCTTTCTGGAAGTTTTCTCAAACCTCTTAAATGTATAGATTTGGGTTATTTTATTTTTAAATATCTTAAGGAAATCCTCAGGAATTCATTGATACTAAGATTGGTTTCAGGTTTTTAAAGTGCTACTAGTTGTACTATTAAATATGCAAGGTAATCTATAATGAACTCTTCTTTGTTCTGGATAAAGGTCGAGCATGGATTATTTCATTGATACAGAAAATCTATGAGGTATTTGCAATATCTTCAAAATATCAAGAAATTGAATTTTATGGAGGAAAAACAGCTTGCCTGAAATTACATAATTAGAAAAAGAATCATATTCTTACAGACACTATTTCTTTACCTGCCAAATAAAGAACATTACTCCTGAGAATCCTTCTTGTTCCATGATTAAGGATTGACGTTTCGTTTGCCTGGCACTCTGTGAACAAACACCAACTTTCTAAGCCATTTATTGAATTTGACTTTATAACATACTTCTTTCTCTCTATCATCTTTCTTTTGCTAAAATCCTTCCGACCATTCCTATGATGCTCCCTGAAATACATTTCCTTATAAATATAAAAGAAAAACAAAAGTCAACAATAACCAAAACATAGTATTTCTCTTTACTTCCTATTTTCCTGGAGCACCTTTTGATTTCTTGTTTCAGCTGAATCCCTTTTGTCTCCTAGAAGCATCATGTTCCACAAGTGTTTCTGTTGCAGCTGCTCATTTTCTGATATTCCATGAATGGCCTGCTTCAAGATCTCTAATTTTCTTCTTGTTTCTCTTTCTTCTATTACTAACTGACTCATTGCAGCAACTTGTACATTTTCCTTTTGAGTTTCATTCTTTGTAAATATACTAACCTTTGCTGGCCTTTCTGGTTATGATACCTAGTTACTTCTCCCAAGACAACGATTCTTTTTTTTCTCCCCTGTTTCATCTCTCATGTTGGATTTCATGTTGGATTCTGTATATTTAAACAGGACTAACCAAATGCATGATTATCACAATTATTTGAACTGATCTTAGATTGGGCTGTCCTATTTTATCTAGGACTCTTACTATTTCTTTTCCTCAAATTTCAACATCCTACTCTTTGAATGCAGCCTCCTATCCTTCCAGATCTCTTTCATTCCTTAATCCAGGGCAGACTCTCTTCGACAACAGTGTGACCTTCTGGGTCAAAGTCAAATCAACCACTTTCCTTAGAACCACAGCATCCTTTTATTTCCCCAACATGAGGAAATCAGAGCTCTGAGTCGTTGTGTCTGCCTATCTGCTTCCCACCACTAGCACCAGGACTGTTGCTTTCAGTTAGGAAGATCCCAGGAGTCCTTTGAACTGCTTCAATTCTATATCCACTTCACACAATTTTCTCAGTGGTTCTTAGGAGGAGTTTGCTACCCAGTGAACTATCTTTTTTATTTCCTCAGTGGCTACTTCAATTTCTCACAGTTTCTTCAAGGTTTGTATACCATGATGTTTTGATTCTCACTTTTAGCTGACGTTTTTCCACACCTATTTCACAAATAATAAAACAATACTTGGTTTAAAAGGTTTGCCAATTTTTGTATTAACACAATAAGACTTTTTTCTCTAATTATACTTATTCTTCTATTGTTTAAGTAAAAATGTCTTTCCATTTATGTGTCTAAAACTATTTTTCTTTTTATATGACTATTCTCTTTATTAATCAACATATAACTATTCAATCTTTAATGATTAACCCTTTAATTGATGATTTGAATCCATTTATGAACAAGTAGATAAAAAAACTACAGTCTTGATAGATTTGACATTAGATGGAGGATATAAACATTTCACATTCAACACCCCATAAAATACACACACAATGGTTCAGTGATCATTCAATGAGCAGCTATATATATCCACCAGATAGCACCACCCTGAAGGCTAACTGGTTGGGAAAACAACATTTGATCATAACCATGAAATGCAAATAATATACAAGGTCTGGCTAGACCAACCCAGTATCTGCTTTCTTCCCACTGTGTCCCTGTGCTTGTTAGTGCCTGCTTACCTCCCTGCCTCCAGCAATACCAGGGTCTCTAGGGCTCCTGAACCCACTTCCTTTCTATTCACTGCTTGTCTTGCTGCCTGCAGCTCTATTAGTACATCCCAGAAGAATTTGTTCCCATCAATTACGGTAGAAGTTGTAGTCAGTTCTGTGACACAACAGCAATATTGCAAAAAGGTTAAAAAAAAAAACCCACACACAATCTCAGCTCATGAGTTACAGCAATTAAGATGTTGAGATATGAAAGAAGTGAAAAATAAAAGCTGTTTCCACTCTACAAGATGAATTATTCTATACTTAAAATGTTGCTAGATACAGAGTACCGTAATGATTTCTGGACTAATAAATACATTTAGCAATTAACTCTTAGAGATTAAATGCTAAGAATGAAAAGGATATAACACCAGAGCCTTCACTGATTATTTCCAGTTCACAATTGTGATTCACTTGAACTTTAGTCTTAGGAAGTTAATTTTCCTCTTAGAAATCTCCAGGTAAATGTTTATTCTAGCTGTCAGTTATTATTTGCAAAACAAGAAATACCAGGTATTAATAATATGATAGAGTGGCTAAGATGAATAGCCCAAGAAGTAAAATACTAGTTTTCCACATTTTTCTTATGATAATTACTAATTACTTGTATAGACTCACAAGAATTTGAAGATGAGCAAAACCCCAGAGATGAAAGAACCATATCATTCCAGTAATGAGGCAATGGAAAATCCTCACTTGGGCACTCAGTGTAAACTGATGGAAAAGCAGAGATAGAGCGCTTGTCTTTTATCACCCAGTTTATGGTACCTTACGTTTTGCATTCATATTGATGAGAGGCTCTCCTGTCAGGGAATTTATGAAATTATACCCTAACAAATCCAAAGTTAATATATCTAGGAAAATTATAATGAAGAGCCAAAATTACATATTTTCAGTGGTTAGATTATATAGCACACTAAATTAAGTCTGAGGTCAGAGAAAGATATAGTAAAAAGTGAGATGCCAGAGGCATAGAACAGTCAATAAAGGCATTAATAAAATATAACTAAGTTACACCAGGCTCCATGTCACTTGCTTGGGTCCTCTTTAAGTAGACTCTTGGTCAGTCTGCACACCATCATTGTGTCCTAAATGGTGAGTAGTTGCTCATCATGTGTGAGAGACAGGAGGATTGCTGAGTTCCAGGTTTGCCTGGGCTACATAGTGAGCTCAGAGCCAGCCTGAACTACAAAGCGAGACCCTGTCTCAAAACAAAACACAAAAAACAAAAACAAGGAACTATAAATTATTCTGGTTAAAAATATAATTTTGTAGATTAGGAGGGTGGGGTTTTAAAAATTAATTGCTTGCCTCAAATGAAAAAGTATGCATATGGACATTGTATAAAATTTTAAAAAGTACAAAAGTAGGTGTGTTAATTACTCTTCTCTTGTTGCTGAGACAAAATACCTGACACTCAAAGTTAAAGGAGAAAGGGATTATTTAGCAGAGAGTTTGTAGAGGTTTCAGTCCGTAATCAGCTGGCTCCATGGCAGGTTGATGTGGCAGACAGGCATCACGAAGGAAAAACAGTTCATGGTGGGAGAAGGCAGCAAAGCAACCAGAGCTCTAACAGTATGTTTCTCCTCTTTTCATCTCATCAGTTTTCTCAGGATGAGTAGTACTCATGGCCATTACTACAAATGCTCTCAGGCATCACCCTCCCAGGAATCAATCTCACACTCTAGATTCAGCCATCTCTGAAATAGCATGAGGCTTTGGGGAGACACTTAAACACAAGCCATAACAGTAGGCATCATGTTACATGCTTGTAATCTCAGCACTTGGGAGACTAAGGCAAAAGAATAACTGCAAGTTCAAGTCTACCCTGAGTTACATAGTGCATTCAAAAGCAGTCTGAACTTTGTAGTGAGACCTTGCCTGAAACAAACAAAACCCCCTATAAAACCTGTAAGATTCTCTGTGGTTGTATTTGCCAGAAATGTAGGATAATAAATGAAATGTTAGTGATGTATTAGGGCATGAACTATGTGATAAGGATGTAAATAATGATTTATTTAATTATTGAAAATAATTTTCAAATTATTTCAGTTATATGCTATTTACCAATGACCTAAAGTCTTATTTATGGAAGCAAAAGAGGGTTAAAATTGTTTTCTTAATGAACAATTAGAGGATGAGACACAGTAATCAGAGGCATTATTATCATTATTATTATTATTTTTGAGACAGGGTCTCACTTTGTAGTTCAGGCTGGCCCTGAGCTCACTATGTAGCCCAGGCAAGCCTGGAACTCAGTACTCCTCCTGTCTCTGCTTCCCAAGTGCTGGGATGACAGGCGTGAGCCACCACGCCTGGCACTGTGGTATGTGGTATTGATTGCTGGTGGGCGTGAGTCACCACGCCCAGCATTCTATGTGGTTACCGGGATTGAACTCAGGACATTGTGCTTGCGAGGCAGGTGCCAGAACCACTGAGCTAAACCTCCGGCCCCAATCAGAGGCATTATTAAGAGGGAGAGCAAGAGGCTTGCGTAGAGAACTTGCAGAATATGAAGGCATTTTATAAAGGAATTTACACCATAAGTTTCATAAATGCATGAAAGTGCACTTTTCCTACCTTAAATATTTTGGGCTCATGACAAAATGATGGAAAGCCAGGATACAAGTAGTTTTTATGTAGAATCTTTACATTACTGAGCACAGGCGCCTTATATTCCTATCCCCCAAAATAAATCCATTCAGTGCTTTTTTCAATGGCCAAATAACTTGCTGTATAATAAAAAATAAGGCATATTATCTGATTTTTACCTTTGCCACATCAGTAACCTGATAATACCATAGCTGTCTACACACACTTCATTTCAGTGCTGAAGTTCACAGCAACCATTGTTGCTACAGAGATGATTGTATTTGAAAGTCTATTTTTTCTAATGTCTTGAATAGTTTCTTAAGTAGATATATTTCTTCATAAAAGGACTGGGCACAAAGTTAACTCATATGTCCAGTTGGGAAGAATTTAATGACTCCAACACCATATGACCTGTTCATAGTTAGCGAGTCACAATAGACATAAAAATCACTGCACTACAGGGTCTGACAATGGGCAGTGGCCTCCTATGGAAGCAGCCAGAGCATTCAATACTTTTTTCTTCTTTCAGCAGGCATTTTGATGAATATGAATGTAATAGAACCATCTGGAGCTGTATATAAATCAAATGCAAGCCAAATATTAACTGCTTCCCAAGAGGAAAAGTTTTGATTTCTTTATACATTTTTTTTTCTTTCTGCCTGGTCATTTCTTGAAACATCAAACATCAAACAGTCTTAGTCACTTTCTGCTTTCAAGGAGGAACAAGTTTAAGGAACACATACAATAAAAATACAAATATCTTAAATCTGATATATTTTTATAACAGATTTATAAAGTTTACTCTCTGCAAAAGACTTCTTAAAACAAAGCCTGGCTTTACTTAAAGGACTTACTTATAATTATGCATAGTCAGGTAGTCATGAAGCAATCATGAACATTCCTCTCATATGTCTGGAAATTTCTCATTCTTCAAAAATAAATTTAAAAAATGTACCAATCAAATCAATTAATTAAAAATAACTATAAATGACTATATCTGAGTGAAATATTAAGGTATTATCAAATCTTATGTAAGTTAACATTGTCAAGATTAGAAAACATTCTCTTCACTTTCTATTTGAGGAAATAAAATACTTTATTTGGGCCTAATAATGTAAAAAGGACATAAAAACATAAGAAAATACCAATACAAACATAAGAAAATCCCATATAGTTACTAATTTCTTATCTTGGAGAATGTATCTCTAGAATTTTTTTTAAGTGTTAAGTGGTACACAATGGATTCATTAAGTATTATGATCAGGTTTTAAAACAACCTATCTTCACAACATGATGCAAATTTGTTAGAAATCATTTAGGGTGCAATTTATTGGTAAGAAATGATCCTCTCAGACAATCAGTATATGAAAACTATCCAGAGTTATATGTTCTGACTATAATTGACCAGCCAGTTTTAGACGATCAATTTCTTTGTGTGTCTATATCTGTCCCTTTAGACACTGTTCATTTTTACAGAAAGTGAATAATGAGAAATGTTTTATCTTTCTTATTTTTCCTCCAAAGAAGTAATAGAGTTGGGAAACAGTTAATATTGTGGTGTGAAGTGTAAGTAGGAAGTTCATGCCCAGAGTAAAATGCTTGATGAGCACAGGTTTGCTTTTCCCGTGTGTACAATAGGGATTACATCAAATAACCTAAGTTTAGTGATCGTCAGAGAGATCTTCCTAGTTGCTTTGGACACATAATATTGCTCCTTAAGAATTATTAGTCATTTTTTTATTTTATATTTTTTCTTTTTGACAAAGCAATGTCTTGGACATTGTTGGCCTTAAAAAAATTCTACAGATGGGGCCGGAGATTTAGCTCAGTGGTTCCGGCGCCTGCCTCCCAAGCACAAGGTCCTGAGTTCGATCCCGGTAACCACATACAATGCTGGGCGTGGTGACTCACGCCCACCAGCAATCAGTTCCACATACCACAGTGCTGGGCGTGGTGGCTCACACCTGTAATCCCAGCACTGGGGAGGCAGAGGCAGGAGGATTGCTGAGTTTGAGGCTTGCCTGGGCTATATAGTGAGCTCAGGGCCAGCCTGAACTACAAAGCGAGACCCTGTCGCAAAAAAAAAAAAAAAAAAAAAAAAAATTCTACACATGAATAATATAATTTTCATTTAAAAATAACCGTGATTTCTTATGTACTTATAAAATATGCTAAATGCATATTGCATAGATTTTAATTCTTTTTATATTTTCCAAGAGGTCTTGTGGCTTTTGCTGAAGTAGGAAGGTAAATCATGAAGGTAACTGCCTCAGCTTTGCATTAATTTAAGGAGTACCCCTATTCTTTAACAATGCTAATTTTTCTTTATTGTATCATCTCAAGGTAGGGATATCACATTAATTTTAAGAGCCTGGGAAGGAAGATTCAAGTCTCTCTTGAGTTTTATTTTTCTGCCATTGGTTGTATGTTTCTATCTGGAACTTGTAAGTTTCTTTTTACAAAATTAAAAAAAAATTATAGATTATTAAATAATAATCCTAAATTAATTTGTAAGCATTCAATGAAAAGTATTCCCAGAGAAGAAAGAAAGAGAGGAGAAATTAGACAGTCTTGTAATGATGAAAAAAGGACTTGAGTGCTGTAGTTTTGTCACCCAGTTTATGATTACTTGTTATGGCAGCTATAAGAAACCAATTCACTATCATGCCCATTAGCTACCTAAAACTCAGAAGTAACATAGCACGTAAAAGGGCATTAATTAGAAACTATATAGCTTGCTCCAACTGAGAAATACAAAAGAATGTGATGGAACAACTGTTGGCAAAGGTCAAGCTAGATTGCAGGGAAGATACAGGTTGTGGTGTGGTGAAGGTATTAGATTAGTTTACAGGGGCTACCATAGTGATAGACTACAGACTGGTGACTTAAGCAGAGAAACTTATTTTCTCAGAGTTCTGGAGGAGAGAAAGTTCAAACCAAAGTGCCCAGGAGGTTTGATTCAGCCCAAGTTGACTTTTTCTTTTTTTGAGAGAGGGTCTCGCTTTGTAGTTCAGGCTGGCCCTGAACTCACTATGGTGCCCAGGCAAGCCTGGAACTCAGCCATCCTCCTGCCTCTGCCTCCCGAGTGCCGGGATTACAGGTGTGAGCCACCACGCCCAGCCCAAATTGACTCTTAATGTCTGGCCTGTGTCAGTCTCTTTCCAGTGTCTTCTCCTGGACTTTTCTTTTTCTGCATTCATTCCTGGTCTCTCTCAGAGAGTCCCAATCTCCCCTTCTCATAAGGACCTGTAAGAGCCACACAAACAGCATCATTTGAAATGTGATTTCTTCAAATACAGTCACATTCTTAAGCACTGCAGTTTACAGCTTCAGCATTTGACATTGCGGACACACAAATCAGTCCTCTACGCTGCCCCGATGAAAAGTAGGCTTGGAAGGGGGAGGGGAAGACTCAGCTAGTGGAACCAAGACAGCAGGGCTGTGTGGAGGTTTAGGCCAGGTCGGAGGGACACAGAGGAGCCCCCGGAAGAAAGGAAGCTGAGGAACCCCTTCCCTTTGCTCTCCTCTAGAGGGGCTAGAAGAGAACTTCTGTGCATAAGACTTCAGCCTTCCGGTGCAGACAGGAAGAATGGGAGAGAGAGAGAGAGAGAGAGAGAGAGAGAGAGAGAGAGAGAGAGAGAGAGAGAGAGAGAGAGAGAGAGAGAAAACCTCTGAAGGTATTCACAGAAGAAGATGGCCATGAAAGCTGGAAGCTGAATATTAATTCACAGAGGTCACTTGGACCCAAAACTCCAACTTGAAAGAATTGACAAATTGTTCTAGAATAATAGAGTATGTGATTTTTTAAATAATCGAGAAGCTAATGAAAAAAATATGAGTTTATATATTCTCAAAATTATAGGATATTAAAAAATCTTCTTATGGAATTCAAAACATACATCTACAGGTTTTAATGATTAATAAGTAATTTAAAAGACCACAAAAGTATACAATATTCTCAGTTATAAACTCTCAATACTTAGCATGGTTCTGTTCATTATATTCAAATGCAGTTAAGAACATTTTAAGTTTTCTGTATTTTGGTTGTCATTTTTTTAGTAGAAAAGTTATTAACCTTTATGAACCTAAGGAATTTATGGGATATTATCTTCATAAAACAATTCCTTCAGAAGTGCTCTTTGTGAGTACAGTGTATTTCTTACTATCTCTTCCCTAGCGAGTCCTAATTGATAGTTGATAAATATTTATTTAACCAAATTAAACTGCAAAAAGACATAAGTTCATTTTCCTAGGTATATAAATAAACCGTGAGAAGATAATTATTATTTGAACATTGTTATGTATTCTGAGGAATGAAGAAATACTGTGCAAATATTTGGACTTATTATTAGGCTTTTCCTTGTCCTCATGGACTCTGTCATTTATATTAAAATGTTTCATAGACAAAATAAATAAAATTGTCTTTAAAAATCTTTTAAAACTCTATGTATTGACATTTATGCTGAATTTGTAATTACATTTCACAAGGAAGGGACTCTTGTTTAGATGGAAGGCCATCAGAAATATTCTAGAAACTTGATTTTCTACTAATGAGTTCTAGAATGTACGATGGATATTGTGAAATAGAAAATATTCAAAGGAAAATGTGGCAGAGGGATGAGTAATGAGGGGCAAAGAAAAATGTGATGATAATAGAAAAGGGAAACAAAGGTTATGTATGTATGAAGTTGTGGGGTGGGTAGGGGAATGGAAAAAATGAGAATTAAATCATGTCATTTACCAGTACAAAGTCTCAACTTAAAAGACTGGTTTCTGAAATAATTAAATATTTTATGTATTTGGACATATTTTTGCATGACTAAGAAATGTGGAAAAATGCATACGGTTATCATTTGTGACAAGTTCTGCTAGAAAACATCTAAAACATGAAAAAAGGAAAAGAATGTCCATAGTAGTCAAAGAAAAAATATAAATGTCTCCCAAAAGAAAGTAACCACTAGAGGGCACTGCTGCTCTTTATCAGACCATCTCTGGCCCAAATAGTGAAGATTTAATACCAAGGGACTCAACATGGCATATTTGCGTTGTGATATGAAATGCTTTACAAGAAGAAAAATAAACTAATCACAGTTAATATTATTCACCAGGCAACTTAAAAACGCTGAGAACTTAACTCAGCATTTCTACCCGCTATTACTAGTTTCTGAGATGTGCATTTGAGATAAGGTACATGTAATGAAAAAGATACAGCAATCTATGATAACTTTTTTCTTCTATTGAGTTTATTGGTACGTCTTAGGTATACATTATGATCACATTCAGCACTGGGAATTTGTACCTGTGCGTGATGTATCTTGACTCTTATTTTTTCCCTATCCTCTGCTTTCCTTTCACCTCTCACCCTTTTCAGTTGAGTTCTACTAATGTTTATTATAACAGTCTCTACTCCTTATAATGTAAAATAACGATGATAATAATTAAGAAAAATAAAATATCTTCTCTGGGAGGGGCTTTATTTACACATCCACAGTGTATGTTTGTAACAATAGATATTCATTCCCATCCACCAGAGTGAGATGCAAAAGACAGGTAGTAAAATGAGTACTTGTAACGAAACCGAGGTCAGAAGGTCACCATTTACACAGAAGAGCTAGACTGTAAAAATGCATCTGCATATGTGCACAGGGAAGTGAAAATGAGAACGATTAATTTATATTGTATAAAGCTGATAGAAAAGTTCACAACTACATGCTGTAACATATATGCACCTAATAAGAAATTTTGTAGAGGAAAATGTAACAGCTACCTGCAATGAATCACTAATAGCATTATGAACTTCAGTGAAAATCAACCTTCAAGGGCTGGGCGTGGTGGCTCATGCCTGTAATCCCAGCACTCAGGAGGCAGAGACAGGAGGATTGCTGAGTTCGAGGCTTGCCTGGGCTACATAGTGAGCTCAGGGCCAGCATGCACTACAAAGGAAGACCCTGTCTCAAAAAAAAAAAAAAATCAACCTTCAAGGTTTACTCTGAACTAGAAGGCAAATGGCAGACAGAGAAGTATAAGGTGCTGTATGATAAACAGAAATAGGTCTGAGGGTCGTGATGCAGGGCCCACACTGTAGAGTTTGTGATAAATATATTTGCACAGAGAGGACCTAGGAGAACCTGGTGGGTTCCAGCGAGGCGCTGGTGAGGAAATAGAACTTGAATTTGAGCTTGAAACGTGAGGAAAAGATGGGTAGGAGGGAGCTCACAGCGCAGGAAGGGACGCAGCGATGTGAATGGTCCATGCATGCCCGATTTCCGGTCGGAACCTAAATCTGGCTGTTGTGATGAGTACGGTAGAGGAAAATAGTTGGAGGAATTTGAAAAGAGAAACTGGGCACGGGCTGGGTGATTCTGAATCCAGGATGAGTGGCTGTGGTTTTATAAAAGTTATTTAAATCAGATGTATACTTGATCAAAGCAGGAGTTTGGAAGGGCTTTCTTGTTTACAACAGAGATTTATGCTGGGAGAAACTTCAGCAAGAAAAGACCTTTCAGAAATCTGTGTTACAGAACAAACTTGAGATGCTCTGAGCTTAATTAGAACAGCGGAGAAGAGCGTGGGGGACGAGGACTAAAGTAAGAGGCATCTAGGATCACACAACAGCACGGATTTTGATTAGTTCCATGTGGAGAGCTCAGAATGGAAATAACATGAGAAGTGGTCAAGAAACTAAGTCTGGAGAACCTAAAAGAAGGAAAATGTGAAATTTATAGCACAACAAACAAAAAGAAATCAGCTCAATTTTTGAAATGTCTTTCATTTGATTAAATATAACAATTCTCCTCAGAGAGGCAGTGCAGAACTGCAGAAGGGATGGTCAGAATAAATCTCAGTAGTCATATTTAGAAATGTTAATTAAGTTAGAAGGAGAGGATAAATTTCTGACTGAAAGTAAACAGAGAGAAGTGGAAATTAAGACTAAAATGTGGGGTAAGCTTACTCCCCATTTTATAGTTAGAGAAAGAAAAATAGTCATTGTAATTATCTTGGATATGTACAGAAAAAGAAAGGTCAACTCACCAGAGACAAATAATATAGCATTCCTTGAAGTAAATTACAAACAAGTCAGAATGGCTCATGGAAATAAATAATTAGGAAGAGAGCAAGTCCATAATGGAAAATGTCTCTTATCAGTGTTGGTGATAGAAAATATTGTTAGAATTGCTTCTAGACCTTTTGGCCAAGATGAAGTGAACATGATTTCAGATTTCAAAAGGAGAGGGGGTGAAATAGAAACTGGCATAAATAATCATTCAAGAAGATAAGCAGTGAAATGAAACAAAGTAGGAAATTAGGATCAAAGAGTTAACTGTTAGGAATCAGTGTTGTGTGATCAAGGGAAATAAATCACACACATATAGGCAGAGGGGAGGAAGAAAACAGATAAATGAAAGAATAAAAATACACAGAAGAATAGCAGGATAAAATGCCAGAGGAAATTAAAGAGGGAACTAGAGCAATAGGGTTAAAGAGCTGTGATGACACAACTTCTGATAAGCCCAGAGAAAGGGTTAGTCTTGGCCTTCAGATGGGCATTTTCTCAACCACTTCAGGTCTGTCCAGAAATTATATACAGGACAAAGTCAATCAATAAAAAGCATCTTTACACTGTGGGAGATGAGTTACACACACACACACAAGCCGTCACATAGAGGATACAGAATGTAATTGTATGTGCCTCATAATTTTTCTCATGTTTGGAATCAAATTAGGATCCTGATTATAAGGTGTGAATCACAATTTACTGTGAGACTCTTCCTGTCCACATTTAAATCAAATGACAAATGCAAAGGAAACTGTGTCTTTTGAAGTTCTGAAAAGACTCGGAACGCTGGAGTATGCTGACTAGTGTTCTACACCTACCTCTTTTTTCCATTTTAATTCAGGAGTTCATATGGTGGGCATTTACATTATTGAAAAATACATTATACATCTACAACAGTCAGGGGTGGTGGTCTACGGAAGTTCAGGAGGCTGAGGCAGGAGGATCACCACAAGGTGGAGGCCAATCTGGGCTGTACAATGAATCCAAATTCACCCTGAACTACACGGTAAGATTTTGTCTCATGAAAACAAACAAACACAAAATGAGTTAAAATGAAAATAACAGTCTGACACAGTCTGTACCTTAGAAACAACAGAGCAACAAGGCACCTGGTTCTGTCTGACCATAACTGGGAGAAGATCTGCCAGGAAGATCTGCTACCTGTCAGGCTTTCTCCACTGCTGCCGACCCAGAGCGCACCATGTGTGTGCCTTGCTCTGGTTTACTTCCTTTGACTTCCCCGATCCCGGACTCCCCGGTCGGCCCTTCATCCACCCAGTGTCTTTTCTAAAAACTGCTTGTCTGTGTGGCTTTGGTGCCCTGCCCGTCAAGCTGATCGACAGTCATACTCTGGTCTCCTGTAGCAACGCTACTGGTTAGATATCGCTCACTTCAGGGCTGAGCTCCCGCCTCCTTCCCGCTGTAGGATGCGTGCCTAAGTGCACCCCGCCTGACCGGGGGCCTCTACACTTTCCCTCGCCACGCTCCGCCATCCTAACCCACTTTGCCGTCCTCCTTCAGAAAAACAAACACGTCTCTTTTCTGTTCCTAGAAAAACCCTAATTATTGAGGGCACCAGGGTCTTCAGTCCAATGATTTCATGACGGTACTGAAAAGGTAGAGAATCATGAGGCAGTGGATGAGCGGGGTTGTGTAACTATCTTGGTGATCGCTGATGTATTCTAGGCAGTTTTCTTGGCATGTCTCTGCGGTCCGTAACATTGACATTCCTGTGCAGGGTTGATGCATGTCCCCAACACATCTTCATTTCTCTTCTCACCACCCTCTCCTCCCCTCCCTAGGGCCTGCTTCTGACTCTCAATCTAATCTTCTTCTTTTTCAGGAAGATCTGTTTTCCTACTTCCTAATATTTCTCCTTCACTTGCT
>PVIC010020886.1:0-29083 GCA_004025085.1 Thryonomys swinderianus | reverse complement strand
GGATTACAGGCGTGAGCCACCACACCCGGCACTGTGGTATGTGGTATTGATGGCTGGTGTGTGTGAGTCTCCACACCCAGCATGGTATGTGGTTACCAGGGATCGAACTCAGGACCTTGCGCTTGCGAGGCAGGCGCTGGAACCACTGAGCTAACCCTCCAGCCCTATTTTTCTTTATTATGGAGTGTTATGCCATTGTGTGTAAAGGCATTTTCTTTATACATACATCTATTGATAGATATATAGGCCACTTCTAAGATTTAACTATTATGAATTGTGCTCTTAATTCAGATTTATATATATATATATATACACACACACACATATATATGTATATATATATTTACTTGATTTAATTGATAAAGTTGTGTATATCATGTATCATGTATCACATGTGTATGTTTGTTTTTTGAGAGAGGGTCTCACTTTGTAGTTCAGGCTGGCCCTGAGCTCACTATGTAGCCCAGGAAGCCTCAAACTCAGCAATCCTCCTGCCTCTGCCTCCAGAGTGCTGGGATGACAGGCGTGAGCCATCATGCCTGGCACTGTGGTATGTGGTATCGATTGCTGGTGGGCGTGAGTCACCACTCCCGGTTTTGTTGTATGTGGTTACCGGGGATCAAACCAGGGACCTTGAGCTTGCTAGGCAGGTGCTGGAACCACTGAGCTAAATCTTTGGCCTTCACATGTTATTTTGAAATATGTATACATTGTTGAAAGGTCAATTTGAGCTGACATGCATTTTCTTACATAGTTTTTTTTGAAAAGTGAAAACACTTAAAATCTGCCATCTTAGCAATTTTCAAGAATATACCAAACTGTTATTAGCTAAGTTCACCATGTTATATAATAGATCTCTTGTAATTGTGTTTTACTTTCCAATATGATATCTATTTTTATATCTCACAAATAATGTATTATTTTTAGTATGGACTTTTTAGATAGCATTTATTTATATTTATCTGTTTGCAAATGTCTTTGATACTCTTCTCCTTGTAGTTCATATTTTCTTAATAGGATCATTTTTCTTCTTTTTGAAATATATTTGTTAGAAGTCACATAAGAAGGACTTGTTGATAATAAATGATTTCAGTTTTTGCTTTTTTGAAAATGTCCTTATGTAGCTCATATTCTTGAAAGATGGTTTTTCTGAGTACACCATAGTAGTATGACAGTTATTTTCACTTCACATTTTATAAATACTATTTCACTCTCAGCTGGATTTCAGTGTTACTGGTAAAATGTGTGCTTTCTATTTGCTGGTCATTTCCATATAAATGAGCTGTTCTTTCTAGCTGCCTTTATGATCTTTGTTTTGTTATAAGAAAATCTTATGATACAGATTTTAATTTATTCTGGTTAGAATTTGTTTGCTTTATTAACCTACAGATCCATATCTTCTTCTTCATTTTTTTTTTTTTGAGACAGGGTCCTGCTTTATAGTTCAGGCTGGCCCTGAGCATACTGTGTAGCCCAGACAAGCCTCAAACTCAGCAATCCTCCTGCCTCTGCCTCTGAGTGCTGGGATTATAAGCATGAGCCACCAGGCTTGGCTTAGTGGTATGTGGTACTGATTGCTGATGGGTGTGAATCACCATGCCTGGTATTGTCATATGTGCTTACTGGGGATCGAACCAGGGACCTTGTGCTTGCCAGGCAGACGCCGGAACCACTGAGCTAAATTTCTGGCCCTCCATATCTTCTTTTTAAAAATCAGCAGTAGAAAACTATAACCATTAAATCTTCAGACATGATTTGTTGTCCATTCTCTTTCTTCTCAATCCCTCCAACTTTAATGATCTGTCATTGGGGGTGAATGAGTTTCTCTCATGCTCCTGTCATTGTGCCAGTACAGTTCAGCCAAAGTTATAGAGGGTAGAGTCTTGGGGCTATAAACACATACAAATAACTGGCTACAGCTGTGCACATTGCTCCAAAACGGAAGTGACAGGGCTGGGGTGGAAGGCATGGCCCTTCAGAGGAAGGCTCATCTCAGAGCTCGCCCCGTGCAGCTTGGATGGAGGACAGCTCATGCTGTTCCCTTGATAGGCTTCTGGGGAGAGGCCTTTGAGCCGCCCCGTTCTCGGAAGCCCGCGGGTCCTTCCGCAGCAGCCTTTTCGGAGGAAAGGGCTTTCCATCCCTAAACCAGGCCACGTTTCCTGCCCGGATGTTTGTTAAGTTGACCTCTTCCCTCAACAGTGAGTCGCTTGAGGCCGAATGTTGCCTTGTTGTGGGGCAGGAGGCTCTGATGACCCAGCAACACCTGGTCTCCTCTGATCCCTTTTGCTGATTTGTGATCCAAAGTTGGATCGTCATCATGGGCCGAGGGAATCGCTGGGCAGCGGGGGGCAGGACAGGTGGCACGATGCCTGCCACGTTCTGGGTGCGTTTTCTGCACCTCCCTCTAACACAGTTTTTCCTCTACCAAGTGGAGAGGTGGACTCAGTCCTCTCTACTTTGGCATTTGGTGAGTCTGAGGGGAGATGGCGAGGGCAGCTGGGAAGTGCACAGTAGTTAATGACCGTGAGGAGGACCCCGTCTGTAATTGTGCTTGATTCTTGGAAAATTAGTTGTAACGCTTCCCTTCTTTCTCACTCAAGAAAGGTCACTGGAGAACCAACTCGTAACTGTCACATCACTGTAGGGAAGCATACTTGGCATAGCACCTGGCACTTAGCAAGTACTCAAAATCATATGCTTTTTAAAATTATTATTATTTATATTTTATATTTAACCTTCATCAGGTGTAGGCAGTTTATACTCCATGGTCCACAGGTAGCCTGCCACCTGCTGATGTGTGCTGAAGAATGGCTTTGGCATTTCCGAACACTAGGTGAAGAAAAAGAATAATATTCTCTGCCATGTGAAAATTGTATAAAATTCTAATTTCAGTGTCCACAAAAAAGCTTTACTGGAATACATGGTGCTTATTTGTTTATGCATTACCTGTGATTGTTTTCACACTAAAATAGTAGGACTGAGTAGTTGCGATAGAGACATATGGTCTACAAAGCCTCCGGTCCTTTACAAAAAAATGTTTCCCAACACTTGCATCAAACTGTTACATTTATTGGGATCCACACGTTCTTGTTGAATATTGGTTGTATGTGTAAAGTTTAAGATCGTGTCTATGAGCCGGTCGTGGTGGCTCACGCCTGTCATCCCAGCACTCGGGAGGCAGAGGCAGGAGGATTGCCGAGTTCGAGGCTTGCCTGGGCTACATAGTGAGCTCAGAGCCAGCTCAAACTACAAAGTGAGACCCTGTCTCAAAAAAAAAAAAAAAAAAGAAAAAGAGAAAAAGATCATGTCTATGTTATTTATCGTTATTTTTCTGGTTCTGGATCCCGAGTTGATAGTCAATTCTGTTGAGTTTCTTATATCCTAGATTTCCAGAATTCTCCAGTTTTTAGGGCTAGTGACTGCATCACGACTGTTTGACCTCTCTTCCGAGTTGATGTAATGGGATTGCTGTGCTGGACCAGGTTGTCCTTCCCCGGTATATCTGGGGTACCTGAGGGATGTTTCCATGTTGCCCACATCTCCTTTAAGGGTCTTCTCCCAGGCTCATGCTCCCAAGTTCTTTGCTGGGCATCTCTTATTGCCTTAGCTCCAGGCCTTTCACTGGAGCCCTGGAGGTGAAAGCAGGAAAATACATCGTGGAAAGAAAATCTAGACCCAGAATCCCAGACTTTGCAAATCCCAGAGCTCATATGTTTTGCTCGTAAGACTCCACTGGTGAACCTTCATTTCCTGCCTCCATGCTGTGGGATTATCTTGCTTTCCCTGTTGATCATAACTTTGACTATTTCTTCCCCTAGTCAGGGTTGAGGCCCTCAACTCTCATTTTGTTCCGGCGAGGAAAATTTGTTTTTGAGACATAGTCTCGTTTTGTGGTTCAGACTGGCCCTGAGCTCACTATGTAGCACAGGCAAGCCTTGAACTCACAACAATCTTCCTGTCTCTGCCTCTGAGTGCTGAGATTATAGGCATGAGTCACCATGCCTGCCATTGTGGTATGTGGTACTGGGGATCAAACTTGGGACCCTGCGTTTTCCAGGCAGATGCCAGAACCACTGATCTAAATCCCTGGCCCAGATCCAGAAGTATTCTTTACAGAAATGTGTTTCTATTCTCCACGGAGACCTTTGCCAAAGAGATGTTTCTCTCCTTTGCTTAATTCAAAGTCTTCTAAGAATGATTTTCCCAAAACTAAATACAAGTCTTCCTTTCTGTTCCTCTTAAACTCCTTATAATGAACTCAACCGGCAGTAAAAAAAAAAATGTGAGTGGCATTAAAATCTGTTTATCTGGTCTGGAGATTTAGTTCAGTGGTTCTGGTGCCTGCCTAGCAAGGGCAAGGTCCCTGGTTCGATCCCTGGTAACCACATACAACAATACTGGGTGTAGTGACTCAACGCTCACCAGCAATCAGTACCACACATCACAATGCTGGGTGTGGTGGCTCACCTGTAATCCCAGCACTTGGGAGACAGAGGCAGGAGGACTGCTGAGTTCAAGGCTTCCCTGGGCTACATAGTGAACTCAGGGCCAGCCTGAACTGTAAAGTGAGACCCTGTCTCAAAAAAAAAAAAAATCTGTTTATCTGCTACCTTGATCCCACAAGGTGGTATAAAATATCAAGGCCTAGTTTCACAGTACTAATTAATAAATGAATTGTTTTTTTTTTTTTTTGCTTTTTGAGACAGGGTCTCACTCACTTTGTAGTACGGCGAACTCAGCAATCCTCCTGTCTCTGCCTCCCGAGTGCTGGGATTACAGGCGTGAGCCACCACGTCCCACATTGTGGTATGCGGTGTTGATTGTTGGTGGGCGTGTCTCCACGCCCAGCATTATATGTGGTTACCGGGGATCAAACTCAGGACCTTGCGCTTGCGAGGCAGGCGCCGGAACCACTGAGCTAACCCTCCGGCCCAATAAATGAATTCTTAAGTGTACTCTACATACCCACCTCATAGTAAGATATAATAATCTATAATTTTATGGCATATGCATAGTATACAAATATATGCTATAGACATAGCATAAATATATTTACTATATATAATAAATTATGTACTATATTACCATGGAATGTTAAACAATCTAAAATTGGCACTTTATTATTAGTAGCCCAAGACTATGAATTGCCTCATAGGGATGTCCAAAAGGTGTTTAGTCTTCAGTTGACAAATGCTAGACTTAAGAGCCAGGTGCTAATATCCAAAGCTGTCAGAGGAATCACTGAGTCCGCAGCTTGGCTGCAGTATCACTTTTCCATGCTCACAGTGTAGTTGCTTCTCCAGGCTTGGTTGTCCTGGTACGTAAAATCATCTCCACAGTCCCTAGGATGGGGAACAAGGGAGGTGAGGACTGAGGACAAGGACAAGCGTGGATGTTGATGGCCGACCTCCTCTTCCTGTGTATGCCCTTCCCCTGGCAGGTTATTCTGGGATCCTGAGTCTACGGAGGTGTGATGATATTAATATCTGGCTGTGCCGAGCGGGCATAGATGGAGGAAGTGGATACCCAGGAAGTCAGAGGAGGCAGCAGAGGCAATCAGTGAGTTCAGAGGGTGAGCAGAACACTTTGGTGTTGTCCTAGCAGTGTCTGGTGTTGGCCGCTGACTTGAGGTCCTTCTGGGGACCAGAGCCGTAGCCAGAGTATCACTGGCGTTGGACAAGGTGATGGTGGCAGGGATGAAAAAAATACCTGCAGTGTCTCACATCTTTGCTATTTTTCTTAGGACAAAAGTTGTATATTCATTGTGTGTCCTTAAGAATATAGGTAATAAAAAATGTTGCACTCACAAACATCAGTGGAAAATCTCCTACGACCAGGAGTTACATCTTGTGAATAGAGGGAGGGCGGGGCAGAGTCCTTCCTTCCCAGAATTTATGCAAAGATGAACAAATAAATCAGGTATTTTCAGACAGTGATACGGGCAACGAAGGAAACAGAGTATATGAATAACTCGGTGGGAGGCTAGGTTACAAGAGGCGATCATTATTCACAGGTTCAGGTACATGAATTTCAAGGTCTTTTTTCCTCTCTGTAGTTGTCCTCTTTGCAGTCTGATCTAATTATGTATCATCGGTCTAAAAATGGGACCACAGGCGTATGTTCTGTGCTGTAACCTTATTTCCTTCACTTATATTTCGTGAACTTAATGTTGCTTCATTATTTACCTGCATCGTTATTTTTATGAGCACAGAGTTTCCCAGTACCATGTGTCTGTGAGCCATCCCCTGCGATTGGTTCCCTCAGGTCTACTGAAGAGCCGTCCCTTCCGATTGGTTCCTTTGGGTCTACTGACGAGCCGTCCCCTGCGATTGGCTCCTTCAGGTTTACTGAAAGGATACGGCCTCGGGAGTGTGTCTCATCACTGCCACCTCCCCAGTTCAAATTTGCACTGCTCCTCCCTCGGACCACTGATACCTCTTCGCTAGTTCTCTGACTCCATTTTATCCTCTTCTGCCAAGGTTTCATATTCCTGGTCATGTTGCTCGGCAGCTTCTAACCTCTCGTTGGGCTCTTTCTTTTACACAATAAAATCTAAACAACTTAGCTTTATCACTGGCAGATTTTTCATCAGTAAAACCAGATGACTTCAATATGCTTGTGAAAAACACTCAATAGTCTTCACCTCATTAGGGAAATGCAAATAAGAACTTTATATCAATCACTACACTATCACAATTGGCTATTAATAACAAAAATGGCAATAACAGAGTATAACATGTTTCTGAGAAGGTAGAAATACAACTGGAATTCTTGTATTTTGCTTGTGGAAATGTAAAATATGATGCATCTACCATGGAGAACAGTTCCTCAAAGAACTAAACATAGGGCAGAGATTTAGCTCAGTGGTTCCGGCACCTGCCTCGCAAGCTCAAGGTCCTGAGTTCGATCCCCAGTAACCACACACAATGCTGGGTATGGTGACTCATGCCCACCAGCAATCAATACCACATACCACAGTGCCGGGCGTGGTGGCTCACGCCTGTCATCCCAGCACTCTGGAGGCAGAGGCAGGAGGACTGCTGAGTTTGAGGTTTGCCTGGACTACATAGTGAGCTCAGGGCCAGTCCGAACTACAAAGCGAGACCCTGTCTCAAAAAAACAAACAACAACAAAAAAACCCCTAAACATAGAAGTGCTTTTATGATCCAGCAATTCCACTTCTTAGTATATACAGAAGAACTAAGAGGGTGGGGGATGTAGCTCAATGGCGCTGTGCCTGCATGGCAAATGCAAAGGTCCTGAGTTCAAGTCCTGGTTCAATTAACATTAGTGTCTGTTTGATATTTGCTCACCAGCACTTACCCTGCATTCTCACACTAGTGAAAAAGTCTCTTTTTTACATATGAATTGATAAACAAAATACGGTCTATGCACATACTGAAATATCATGCAGACAAAATGAGAGTTCTTCTGGTACATGCTACAACATTAGTGAAACTTGACAACACGCTACATGCTATAAGCCAGACAGACACAAAAGGGTAAGTGCTATAAATTCTAATGTGTAATACATCAGGCAAATTTGTGGAGATGAAGAATGTGAGGCTAGTGCTGAGCAGGTAGTTTCTGTTTGGAGTGATGGCAGAAGTTTGAGATCAGATGATAGTGCTGGTTACACAACAGTGTGACTATCCTTATACTATTGAAATGAACATGTAAAATGGTTAAAATGACAAAATTTAGATTGTGTGTATTTGACTAGTGAAACAACTGTTTGACGCGGCTGTCCTGCCTTTCTGATGCAGTCGTGTTGCGTATCTCTCTGCCTACCGCAATTCTATCTCATCTTGAAATCCCATCTAAAGCGACACTTCCTTCCTTGATGGCTTTCCTAACTTCAAACCAATGTGGCCTTTCTTTGTGTTGAGTTTTTAGAATATAGTAGGCCTTCTTTGGGGCCGTTTGCTCCCTGTAATCACCTTCTAGGCTGTAAGCTTTTTGGCAGAGGGACCTTGCAGTATTCATTTTTTCATTACTCATTCAGCAGCTATTAATTGAGCCCATACTACGTGCCAGCCAGCAACACAATGCCAGTATATCACAAAATGCAATTAATATTAAATTGACTACATGGCACTGGTGGTCTGAACCTCAGCTCCTCGAGGAAGGAAGTTTAGAGTGGTGGAACTTCCAGGAGGAATAATTTTCCTCTTACTTAATGGCTCTGTTCTTTTTCATTTATGGGAGTAGTTGATGATAAGGTGCTTTTCTTTTCTTTTCTTTTGGAAAAATAGGTATATCAGTCAATTTTTCTGTTTCTTGAACCAGATACTCAACACTAGTAGAACCCATGCCACAGTCTAAATATGAGGCTATCTTTACATTTCCATTCTACTATGAAGTAGAACAAAAGAACATGTTCTTCTTAGCTGTCAATTTGTATCCAATCTCTCTTCACTCTTCCTCTGTTCTCCCCTTTCCAGCTTTTAGTAATCATTATGCCACTCATACTTTTTAAGGTCAGATATCTTTTTTTTAAGATTCCACAAATGACTAAAATCATATATTTGTCCTTCTGTGCCTCACTTATTTCACTGAACGATGTTTTTCATCCAGGTTGGCATACCCATTCTTTTTAATAGCTGAATAATATCCCATCATTTATATGTCCCACATTTTCTGCCTGTATTCATCTGGTGGTGGATAGAAATTGACTTCCTTTCTGGGCTGCTATGAATAATGCAGTAACCATGCAAGTGCAGATAGATCCACAACACACAGATCCCACTGCCTTGGAGAATACAGCTAGTAACAAGGTCAGAGGGTCACGGGGTAATTCCATTTTTATTGTTTTGAGAAACTTCCATACTGTTTTGTACAATGGCCGTACTAATTTACAACCTTCCCTGGGTGTTCAGAGACTCCTTTTCCCCTCTACATGCTCGTCTGCCTTTGTTGTTGATTTGATAACAGCCATTCCATTCGGAGCAAAGCAATATCTGAAGCACAACATCTACTTGAGTCTGTGTCCATAGTGACTGGAGACCATGTGTAGGAGAAGCTATGTCTATAGAATAAGAAATGAGTTTGACTCTTCTTTTAGCTCTGTCCAAGAGAGAAGGGCCGTGTATCATGACATTAGTACCTTTTTGCTTCATGGACTCATTAGGCCCAGGGTTGCCTCCTTTGTTGCTGACGGTCTGAGTTCTGAAGTTCCCCCACCATTTTCGGTTGGTTCTCATTGGGCGTCTGCACCATGGGGGCCAGAGACATGGATGGGCTGGTTCCACGCTCCAAATGCAGCCTCGCCTCACTCCTTTCTCATTTGGCTCCAACTGGTAGACACTCAGCGCACAGCTCCAAGTCTTAATTGCATTCTGGTTGCGTGTTGCCAGACACTAAAAACCTTGTTGCTGGAGTGAAGTGTTTTGGGAAATTGACTGGCTCGTTTCACCAACCGAAGCCTCACAAAATTGGAACTGCTGAGTGAGCTGTTGGATCTGAACTCGGTCTCCAGCTGTCCCACCTGTACTCACCGGGGAGGACACAGCGAATCCACTGTGAGCTCAGTGAGTTAATTTAGATGATGCTCTATCCCTGGGATGGCATTTAACAGCACATAGTAGGCTCTTGATTGGGTATTTTGGATTTATTTTGAATTATTGAAGATGTTTAATGTTAAGGCGACAGCAAACACATCATGGCTGCACTATATCAGACATAAGCGCTCTACGTTTACTAATGCAAAGGTCTGCACACTCCTTGGCCCAGTAGAATCACCTGTCATCCAGAAGTCTGGACACTCAGGCCACACCCTGCACCAATGAACTCAGAACCTTGGGACATGAGCTACTTAAAAAACTTGCCAGGTGGCTCAAATGTGCATTCAGTGAGCAAATCAGTGGCTGAAGTCAGTTAGTCCTCACAGCAAGCCGATCATGCAGGTGCGGTTAGTATCCATGGCGCATGGACTCAGTGAGTTGCCTGAGGTCACACAGCTGGTAGTTGCAAGAGCTGGGATTTGAACTTTCTGGTGCTGAATCGCTATGTCTGACAACAGAGGGCTGCGCCTTTTCTCTTGGTCTGTCTTCCCTTAGCCACCCAGTTCAGACCCCGATCCTCTCCTGATGTCTCCTGAGCATTTCAAAGCCTTTCCCTACAGTCAGCTCCTCTTGCTCAGCTCTGTCCAGTGGGATTATAATGTGAGGCACATCTGCAACTCCAAATTCTCTCCCAGCCATATATTAAAAGTAAAAAGAAACCAAGAAAGTAATTTTTAATATATATTGTATTAAAGTACATCTCAAGTATTATCCCTTCAGCATTTATCAATATGAAATAACAGTGAGATACTCTGTTTCCTCTTCTTCCCACTCAGTGTTCATTCTCGCGTTTCTTATACTCAAAGTGTGTATCAATTTACACCACCCATATTTCAAGTGAGCAACAGGCACACCCACTCATGAGGCCCCGGATCAATGGTGTGATTCTAATCCACGTGCCACACCTCAGACAGAGAGAATGTTCTGAAGTTCTCTAGTATTATATCACTAGTAAAATATCACTAGTTCTCTGGACATTTAAAAATATATCTTAGGTTCCTGCTCTTCTTAAGACCAGGCCTACAAGGTTTTTTGTGGCTTGGATGAACTCATCCTTCTAGCGTGCCTTTCCATAATCTCCTCATGGATGGGACTTCTGTCCCTAAGAGACTCCTTCCTTTCCCTCCAGATGCATCTTGGTTTTTAAGTGGCCGTTCCTTTTCACGGGCACTTTCCTTTACCTGTAATAATACCCTCTTGCCTTTCCCGTGCAGAAGACTTTTTTCCAAGACACGTTGAACATCTTCTCCTTTTCAAAACTGTCAGAGCTGGGCACATTATGCCTCACTGTACTCCCAGCAACTTGGGAAGGTGAAGCGGAAGAGTCACAAGTTTGAGGTCAGCTTGGGACACTTAGCAAGACCTTGTTTCCTAATGAAATAAAAAGGGCTGATGATGCCGCTCCGGGGGACCGTGCTCGCTTAGCAGGCATGAGCTCCTAGGTTCAGTTCTCAGTACTGAAAAAAAAAAAAAAAAAGCAAACACCCAAAACCAGGAACTAAAGAACATTTCAGGGTATGACTTCTTGCTGTTAAATTCAGGTACTTGGTGACCTGACTCTGTAGATGCCACCAGTAGGAGTGGCCTTCAGGAGGTGAGGGGAGGGGCTTGGGAGTTCAGCTGAGTGCTGAAGTGCCTGCTTCCATGCAAGAAGCCCTGGCTTTCTTTCCCACCACTGAAAAACACAATAGAACACCAGAATCTCCAAACAGAGTTGTGTTACCAAGTGAGGGTTGCAAAAAAGCCAATACCGTGACATTGGCTTTTTTTCTCTTATTGGTACATTTTATATATATATTACAATTACACTCCACATTGAGAATTTGTACCAGTACATGACAAAACTTCTCATTTCCCCTTTCCCCTACCCACCTCCCCTCCCCTCCCCCACCCCTATATACACAACCATTGTTTCCCTTGGCTTTTGCAAAAAGGTGGAGCTTGATTGGAAGACAAGGCATCAGAGATCATGCATATACACGCCCCACACCGGAAGGTGGGCGTGGCTCTTAACTGGTTAACCACTGACCTGGTTGGATGGGGTTCCTCAGCATGGTTTGAGCGTGGAACACCCACTTGTTGAGGGAGCTTGCTGTAGGAAGACTATAAAAGGAGGAAGGGCAGAGCCGACTCGGAAGAGCTTTGTGCGTGCTGAGCTTTGTTCCGCGCAACTTCAGTCTTCACCTTCAACAAGGTTGGACGCTGTGCTCTTGGTGGGAGCTCGGGCTCTCACCTGTGCCTGTTGGTTCTTGGCATGGATTCTTTAGCTGCAAGCACCAGCCTTTCAGCCAGCTAGCCCAGACCCTCTGGCCTCCAGCACCAGCTCTTGCGCTTTCCTGTAGGAACCAGTTTATCCATGACCGGGGTGAACGGAGATAGAAGACACAAAAATAATTTGAAACAAGGTGGCCAGCGTTTGGCTCGCCTCACTTTTATTCATTTAGATGCGGGGAGGAACAATTTGATTCATAGAAGATTCATCTGCCTCTTCTTACGGATAGCCAGTACCGGGTTAACCATCCAGCCCTCAGCTGTTTGGACTTCTCTCTGGAACGCGCAACGTGCCAACATGCCTGCACCTTCCCGGAGGCACAGTTTGCTTGTTTCTGCTTCGTGCCCGCAGAGGACGTCAGTTAGGCCTCATACACATACTGGCAAGGGCCCACCAGTCTGGCATGGCGGATTTCTTCCGGATACAGACTAGCGCAGGACATTGCCACGGGCTGTGGGCCTTCAGCCAGATTCTTCAGATCTCCAACACGCAGATAGATCTCTTGTGGTCTCTACATTTGACTGCGTGAGTGGCTGTTGGCAGGTAAAATTTAAATTTTGTGTCCTGCACACAATGTTTCCCTTCCAAACACTAATAACATAGTCAGGGAATTCAAAGGCTGGGGGTAAGAAGGAATAACATCTGATTGGCTAAAATCAGCAAAGTCGCAGCCTCTTTGTCACTGTAGTCCATTCTACACCCGTTTGCTGCGCTTCTCACATAAGTCCTTAAGACCTTGTTATCTTTCAAAGTTCTGCTTGTGGGGGGACTTTTGAGTCTTCCGGCTCTCAACATCCTTTGAGCCTAAATCCTAGGGTCCTACATTCTGAAAAACAGCCTGAGTAAGGTTTTAGGAATATGGAAGATGTTGTTTTACGGTTTAATTTCAATTGGATCTATGTGTATAACTCCGTTTAATGTTGTGCTTTCTGTCGAACAAGTTTGGCATATGGTTTTCCTTGGCAACATCGGTTTTCCTGGGAGATTAGCTGGAGCGGGGAGGATGAGACAAAGGAAGAGAGAATTCCAGAAGCATCTGTCTGGGGCTGTTGATGGTAAGGAGAGGTCCTACATGCTCTGGTACCTGGCTGCCGTTCCGGAGCACAGAGAGGGCATTGCTGATGTCAGAGGCACACTTGGTGCTCTGGACGGTCCATGGGAGGGATATTTAAAGCCAAGGCACGGCAGACAAGTAAAATTTACGTGCAGGAAGCAAGACTGAGGGTGAAGGAGAAGAACGCCCCCTTTCCTCCTCTATATTGTGGGGCTGTCAGATCCCATGAGGTATCCTGGCTTCCTGCTGTCACAGGTGGTGTTATTCTCGGCATAGGCTGAACAGGGGCCCAGGGTTGATCCACAACCAAACTAATAGTAAAGCTTAAAAGAGTCTTGCACTAAGAGGGCACTAAATAGAAGTTCTAGTATTTACTTTTGCTTCCTAATGGACCATCTTGCATAACCCCTCCGCTTCGGAGCTGGTGGAGTTAGGAATGTCACTCCTGGTCCCCCCCCCCCCCGGGCAGATAGAGGAGAGTTGGTTCTGATAACAGTTCCCACCTGGCATTGCTTTCATGCTCTTTTAAACCCAAATTGGCACTTTCGCACCTGCTGCAAAAGTGAGTGATAAAACATCTGGTTCTCAGGCTTTTCTTTTTCTCTTGATTGATGTTGTGGGTTTAAGTCAGAGTTTGCGCTTAGTTTTACCTGCTTGATAAATGTGGGACGACTCCCTACCACCCCCGACTGTCTAACTTGTCCTGTAAAGGAACGGTCCTTCCTCAGCGCTGTCTAGAATCGGGCTATGCTTTTCTTTCTGTTACGTTAATGAAGTGTCTTTTCGTCACAAGGGAAGGAAATAAAATTGAATCTGATTAAGCAAAAAAGAGATTGTGTTAGCTTCCATAGGTGAAGAGTTGAAAGGTCAAGCAAGAGCAAATATGACCCAAACCTGACCCCTATCTTGCCACATCTCTCAGCTTTCCTTTCCTTCGTGTTGTCAGATGGGGGAGGGGTGCTCCCAGAAACCTTTGCTTTGTTTTCTCTCAGAGTCAGTGAAAGAGAACTCTTTTCAAGTGTGCCTTCCAGTTCCAGCAGAAGTTCCTGCCTTGCGTGTTCCTGGATTTTGTTGGGCGTTCATCCCTGAGCCATTTGCTATGACCAGGGAAGGGTCACGGTTGGGCTGCCCTCAGACTTGGTCACACCATGATGACACACTAGGTCTGAAATGCTGCTCGGTCCACAGAGATCGAGAGTCGGAGGGAAAAGCATTGCTTCTGAGAGAGTGGGTGGGCACAGCGTGTGTGGTCCTCACCTTTGAGTTAGGACTTTGCTTGTTTAAGGCTCTAAGACTACAGGGCGGGATGAAGAGCTTGGTTCTCTGTATGGATAGCAGCTTTCTACTTGCAGTGTGATTGTGAGGCTAACTCTTCAGAGCCGGGTCAGATTTTACAGGCTCATGGTCCGGTTCTTCACAGGAATGCTCTCATGACACCACGGACTGAACAATCCCCAGGATCCCTATACTTCTGCCCACCTGGCTCTACCTCAGAGATTCCCACTCGACCCTCAGGTCCAAAAATTCACTGGATCCACAGAGTCCAGCAAAGCAGCAATGAGTACAGTTTTATTATGAAGGATACAAATGAAGATCATAGAAATGAAGAGTTTGCAAGGTCGAGCTCCGGGAGGGTCCAATCTCCCATCACCAAACAAGGAAGCGCACCTGAGCTTCGGTGTTCACAGAGTTCTTTTTTGATGTGCTGATGTTACAACTTCATTAGGTGCTCGATTGAACAACTGTCCGTGAGACTGCATTTGATCTCCAGCCTTGGTCCTCTTCCCTGAGCACAAAGGGTGAAAAGATATCCTGAACCCTCTAGATAGAAAAGAACCCTCAACCCTCTAACTGTGTGGTTAATCTGCCACGATCAGCCCCCGACATCAAACTACCTGGGGTCTTACTGAAAGTCAGTCCGGGTGGTCCAAGGTCCCTAAGGATGATGACAAAGTTACTTTGGTCCCTTGGCAACTCCCAGGGTTTATCTCAGGTCCTGAGTATAAACACCAAGAACTCTGTTTTACAACACACTCCTGGACCGGATCCCAGCTTCTTCCCGGACCTGGTGATAAGCAGTCCACTATGGCTTTCTCTCTGATGTGCCACCACCTTTAGGCTCACCTCTGGCCAAGACTCACAGCCTTTTCTTCTCACAGCCCATCAAAGGCCTCCTCTGAACTCTTTCTTCTTCTTTTTGACACAGGGTCTCCCTTTGTAGTTCAGGCTAGCCCTGAGCTCACTGTGTAGTCCAGGCAAGCCTCAAACTCAGCAGTCCTCCTGTCTCTGCCTCCCAAGTGCTGGGACTACAGGCGTGAGCCACCACGCCCGGCACTGTGGTATGTGGTGTTGATTGCTGGTGGGCATGAGTCACCATGCCCAGCATTCTATGTGGTTACCAGATTGAACTCAGGACCTTGCGCTTGCAAGGCAGGCGCTGGAACCACTGAGCTAAATCTCCGGCCCACGAACTCTCTTCTACACCCTCAGTGCTTCCTGTTTCCAGACCTACTCTGTCTCTCTTTTTTTAAAGCTTGTTCTCTTAGAAAAGTCTACCTCTCCATGTCTCAGTTTCTCTATTGCTATCCTGTGGGTAGATTGTCTTAATGTCAGCTAAGATGTTCCTTCTTCGAGGAAATCTTTGTAGGATGCTTTTCATGTTTTGTGACTAGCATCCAAGTCCCATGTCTTTGTTTCACTCTTGAATATTAATGTTTGCCCTATTATAAAAGTTGAAAAGGCCAGAAATTGCCTGCTTAGCCTTTCTTGCAGCTGGGATGTGGTCACATGACCTAGCCTTTGCAATCTGACCTCTGTGTTTGCAGAATCAGTAAAGTAAAGAGTAAAGACTCGGGGATAAACTAGCCAGACTCAGACGCCCTTGCTTGCTTGTAAATCCATTAACGGATGCACCTTCCTTGACCTGCCAGATCGGGGAGGTGACTTTCTGTGGGCTTCTCTGCATCACGTTCTCTAGGTGAGCTAGAGAAATGAGGGTCCTGCTCAGGGGATGCGGCTCGTGAGAGAACAGCCAGGCCTTGAACTTTTTCCATGTGATGTCAACACCTTCTCTCTTAGCCACTGCACAGGAGCACCAGCGTTACAATTCCCGGAAGACTAGGTGTATCTTTCTTCTCTTCTGTCTCTCACATGGCCTGGCCTGCAGAAGGTATTCGGCCAACACTCACGCTCAGGTAGTTGACAGGCTCTCACCTGGTACAAACGCTGTCTGAATGTCCACCAGCTGCCTGCCTCCCTCCCAACGCATTTCAAGCCCCTGCTCCTTATCTCTCTTCTCCTACTTCATACCTCTAGGACGCGTTGTCTCAATAATCTCGACTGTTTCTTCCTCCCTTCGCAGATTCGTTCCACCCAATACCTTCTTACAATCAATGCCGAAAATCTCCTCTAATTCTCTATTTTTCTTGTTCCGTCCATCCTTAGTTTCTTTTTTTTTTTTTTTGCTTTTGAGACAGGGTCTCGCTTTGTAGTTCAGGCTGGCCCTGAGCTTACTATGGTGCCCAGGCAAGCCGCCGAGAACTCAGCAATCCTCCTGTCCCGGCCTCCTGAGTGCTGGGATGACAGGCGTGAGCCACCACGTCCGGCATTGTGGCATGCGGTGTTGATTGTTGGTGGGCGTGTCTCCATGCCCAGCATTATATGTGGTTACCGGGGATCGAACTCAGGACCTTGCGCTTGCGAGGCAGGCGCCGGAACCACTGAGCTAACCCTCCGGCCCCCATCCTTAGTTTCTTGGTACTTAGGGGCCCTGGACAGACTCATGACCCCTTGACCTCAAAGTTTGGAACCCTTTGAAAAGGGTTTGGCGGAGTTAATTTTGTCATGTGCGGGACACACTGCCTCCCTAAGGAGAATCCGGCTGGGTTCCGTGTGACGCGATGCCATCCTGCAGGAAAGAGCGAGAGGCTTTCCTTGAGATCCGTAGAAGAGGGTATTGTTGTTCGAATGACTACTAAAAGAGCAGACGTGGATTAGGGGAGGAGAGTGCCAGTGCCACTACTCTGGGCTTCTGCGGCTGCGTTTTCAGCTTCGAGTGGAAGAGAGACTCAGATCTGGCTTCCTTAGGCAGCAAGTCTGACCATGGTGGGGGGTCCCTACCCCTTCTCTTAGCAGCAAGATGCCGAATTCAGCGAAAAAGCGATGACTTTCAGAGGGACAACTGTGTTCATCCTGTATCTGTCTTTAAGAAATAAGCCTTCCTAGGAGTCTCTTCTCTTTGCCTCTCCTTGGTAAACCTGGGCCATAGCATCACTTTTAAATCAATCCTGGCCTGGAGAAGGCCTTTCCCAATCTGAATTAAGATGAATGAGAGTCAGGGTTTTCTTAGGAAAGGAAGAAAGAGAACTGGCCGTCGGATAGAACCAATAGCAATGGGTTTGGCCCCATCGGGCAACAGGGGGGAGACTTTTTCTTAATCACTCCAGAGGAAGTGGATTGGGAAAAAGGTGTGGACATTTGTGGGTTTAAGGCAGATGAAGATAAAGCCTAACTCTGTGGTGTGTAACAGGAAGCCTTCCCCAAACACTGAAAGCAGGTCTTTTACTTCAAGAAGTCTGTAGAAGGAATACCTACATTCCTGAGAATATGTCATTAAGGGAACCATCTGTGCTGGCTTGGCTTAAGAATACTAAGCTGTGAGCTCATGACTTAATCCATCAGCCTCCATCTTTGTCGAGAAGGACAGTCTCACCTGTGTGTATGTGCCAGTATATGCATATCTCTGTTTCCCAGAGGGCAGTGCGAATCTGAAGAACTCTGAGGATAACCCCGATGATGACTCCTCTTGATTTCTCTCGAGTTATCCATCCATCCTTCCATCCGTCAGGTCAATATTTAATCATATAATTGTCCCATCTATCTCTTCAGCCGATGCTTGAAGACCTATGGCCGGGAATATCTTGATGAATATAGCAGAAGTTGTCTTTGTTTTGATGAAGTAAACACTGTTTTAGAGATAGATAAAAATAAAGGGGAGCTGTTCTCAGACTATATCTGAAAGAACTTTGCCTCATAGGATCTTTAGTATAATTCCTGTATTTGGCTTTCCAGACTAGTACAACAGAGAAAACTAGAAGAGTCTCAAGTTACTGGGTGAATCGGAGCTTTGCTTTGAAGCTCACATGGATGAAAATGAAGCTAATGGATGAAAATATCCTTCAAAAGAGGTGAATGGCTTTAAAATGCTTTACTATTAAAGCTGTCTCTTACCCCACCAAAAGAGGACCAACTGAAACACTGGAAAATGCATCTAAATAAATACACGTGTAACGTAGGCAAAACGGTTTTTCAAAATATCAGCGTGATCCGGATGTGAACTGTGGGTTTATAACTTGCAGGTGTGTGACTTGGTCCATGCATATCACTTTCCTTGGCTTCCAGTTTTTGTCATGTGCCAGCTGGGAATCAGCCACTAAGGCTGGCCTCCGGGGTGATTGTGAGGACTCCACCTGCTAGTGCATTAATTAGGTAGTGCTTGGCTTAAGGTACTTAGGAAAACGACACTATTATTAAGTTCTTACTACACTATTATTAAGTTCTCACCCCATATTATCTACCCGTGGCTTTACTTGGATAGCTCTAGGTCCCAAGACAGGGAAGGACATTTAGTCTCAGTCATGCAGATGTGACTTAGGGGTTGAGATGAGCATTACTGGGTAAAAGGGGAAATGATAAGGGGGTGGTTTTAACATTAACTTGAGCTTTTATTTGAATACTATTCTTTCTCTCTCTCTTCCTTCTTTCTTTCTTTCTTTCTTTACTTCTTTCTTCTTCCCTTCTTTCTTTCTCTTCCTTCCTTTTCTTTTTCTCTTTCTTTTTCTTTTTCTTTCTCTCTCTTTCTCTTTCTCTCTTTCTTTTCTTTTCTTTCTCAGTTGATTGTCAACTTTTGATTCAGTGCCTCCTTGGTCTGGGATCCATTAAAATAAATGTCACCTGGGGGTGGTGGGGGGAGACTGGCTGTTGGTTTCAATACATCAATGTGAGAATTCAGCCACTTTGGTCTTTCAGGTCAAGGGGGGGGAGGGAGAAAGTAAAATACCAGTAACAAAATGATGTAACATCGCAGTTACCTACTCGGCTCATTCTTTCCGCTGGGAAGAGAACAAACCCAAATTCTGTAGCTGTAGGCCGATTTCTCAGCTTTTCTACATCTCTGGGTTCCTCTATTGGGAAAATAAACTATAATTAAGCTGCAAAGCACCGAGAAGAGTGCGTGTCACAGAGCAAGTGTACAGTACATGTACAGGTGCACTGTACATGTTAATTCAGTATTTTTGTTTCTACATAGACAGAAGAGCCCAGGAGGACGCCCAAGCTGTGACTGCTTCTCTAAATGAGACTGGGGTCTGGGAGTTGGCGAGGGAGAGAAAAACTGACTGTTTAGTTTGTCCTTGTGCACTGCTCAAAATTTTACCCCATATATGCATTTTCCCATAAAAGACCAGAACTATTATGAATAGTGTAAAAGAAATCCTTTGTTTAAATTTTCATCACATTGTCCATATCCCCCCCGGGAATCCTGGAGAATTCTTCTCCGTCCCTGAGTTTGCTGCCAAACAGAGGGGCCAGAAGCCTGTGGACTGTTTTTGTGGATGCCCTCCAATCTAAGAATGGTCTCTATACTTTATTTTATTTATTTATTTTGAGACAGGGTCTTGCTTTGCAGTTCAGGCTGGCCCTGAGCTCACTATGGAGCCCAGGCAAGCCTCGAACTCAGCAATCCTCCTGTCTCTGCCTCCCGAGAGCTGGGATGACAGGTATGAGCCATCACGCCCGGCACTGTGGTATGTGGTATTGATTGCTGGTGGGCGTGAGTCTCCATGCCCAGCATTGTATGTGATTACTGGGGATTGAACTCAGGACCTTGCACTTGCCAGGCAGGCGCCAGAACCATTGAGCTAACCCTCTGGCCCCAGGTCTCTAGACTTTAAAGGGCTTGAGGTATAAAAAGAATATGGTACAAATATTTACGTCTGGTCCTTGGCTGAAAAAGTTTCTCTAGGGCACGTGTTTTATAAACTTTTACCAAGGGCCTGGCCCAGAGCTGGAGCTCAGTTAGGACACTGATGCTTCCCTTTAGTTCCTGACCTATTTTCATAATAAAAGATCTTTCCTTGAGTAAATACTCTCGGGCAAAGTAAGCACAGTAGTCTCCTTATGATGGTTCAAAACGTGCTTTCTTTTCTTTTTTTGTCGGAATGGTTACATTTTGCCAAAGGGCGGGATGGAGAGCAATACCAATAATGACCACTAGATGGAGCTATAGCTCTGAGGAGTAAGCTCGGAGCTCCGGCGCGAAGTGTAGCATAGAGGAGAGTCCCACTGAAAGACGTTGGGAACGTCAAATAACACAAGACTTGAGGTGGAACTTTGACAACTCTGGAATACGGTACAAATGTGAGTTAATACAGTGCCCGGAGCATGCCATTTGAGCCGTTCCTTGGACATGGTTGCAAAGGCCCAGTAACCCTCGTGGCTTCCGGTGTTCTAGCAGGGAAGCCGGGGTGGTGCGTGTGGGGTGTTTACCAGGTGTAGGTGGGGTCATCTGGACATAGAAAGATAGGGTACAAAGTAAGAGGTGCAGACAGACGGACATAATGACACTGGTGTGCTATTGCACAGCGGAGCGAGTATAGATAACAGAAATGTACTATATCTTTCAAAAAAACTAGGAGCCAGAATTTGCAGTATTTTCACCATCAAGCAATGATAGTGAGCTACACTAGGATTCATGAGACCATGAGTTTCATCCCCAGCACTATTGCAAACAAAATAAAAAACAAAGATGATAACTCCTGGGGAAACCGGTATATTTGCCAGGCTTTAAACATGAGATTTATCTTTTAAAAAAATCACAGGGCCCCACCACAAATATGTAAAAGCTTTATTTTATTGTATTGTATTTTTTAGACGGGTCTTACTATGTAGCCCAGGCAAACTGCGAACTCAGCAATCTTCCTGCCTCTGCCTCCTGAGTGCTGGGATTACAGGTGTGAGCCAGCATGCCCAGCTCTGTGGTATGTGGTACTGATTGCTGGTGGGCGTGAGTCACCACGCCCAGCATTGTATGTGGTTACCAGGGATCGAACTCAGGACCTTGCGCTTGCGAGGCAGGCGCTGGAACCACTGAGCTAAATCTCTGGCCCAAGCTTTATCAGTTATGTAAATTTAAATGATAAAAAAAAAAGCCCACAGAACACATCTCAGAGGCTCCATTTCATCAAATGCAGCATGGAGAAAAAGAGCCTGGCCTGGCAGGCTGCGGAGGCGGCACCAGGGCGACGCAGCCCGTCAGAAAGGCCACTTTAGGAATGTGCTACTCGATGAGTTTTGAGGTTCTGTCATTCAAGGCCTCTCCGTCCCTCTCTCCTTAATCATCCTGACCTGTCACTTTCCCAAGTCCAGTGCAGCCCCCCCCCATTCTACATTTCCCCATTCTCTGGACCCCCAGGCATCCCCAGTTCAATCCACTCAAACTTCTCATTTCCTTACTATGAGCTTTCTTTTCTGCCTCTCCTCCTAGGACATTAAAAAGATCACCCTCTGCCCTGGACTCCTCATACTGTTGGCCCCTTCCTGCTTTCTAATCCACCCTTCCAAATTCTTTTGATGAAATATTCTTTCAGCTGTTTTTCTTTTCTATCTTCCCTTCCAGTTCTTCCCACAAGTCACGGCTAGTCTCTTCGTAGCTCTCAGCTCCTTGCCTTGCACTGGTAACCATTTCCCCTCTGAAAGCGATCTCATTGATCTCCTGTTCAAAATCCTGCGAGGACCCTCTACCACCAGCAGGATGAAATAGGAACTTCATACTATGACCTTCAATACGTCTAAAAATTCGGCTTCTGCCTCCCTCGATGGCCTCTCTTCTGTCTCCTCTGAGCTGTACCTGTGATCTCAAACTAGTCCATTTGGTTTCTCACTTGAAAAAAAGTCAAGCTGTTTTGACCTCTGGTTCCTCCTCAATTTTTTATTGTTTTTAGGCTCTGAGTCCCCCCTTTCTTTGCTCCCACCAAGACTCAGATGTGGAATAAAACCCTTGTCCTTTCTTTCACCAAGACATTGCTTGCAGAGGACAGTTGGATGTGTAGCAGAACTTACAGAAAGTCTAAACGATGAAGTCGAGTGGTTGGTTTGCTTTTTTAGTTCTGAGAGATCCCCGGTGAGCCCCGCCCCCGGGTATTTTCTCTCTTGTCTTTCCCTTCTCCCTCCCACCCTTTTTCTTGTCCTCATCCTTCCTCTACATCCTTTCCTTTTTGCCCTTCTCCTGTCTTTTCTGCTCCCTCCAGTTCCTATCTAATAAAGACATGTCTAGGGCTTCTGAACTTTGCCATTGGTTTGGAGACTCTCAGTTTTGCACGTGTAGTAGCTTGTCAAGGTGGCGTGTAAGACATACAATATTTCCTGGAGATGTGTGCCGTTACACAACCCACCCACAGACTTCACACGCCCATCCACCCACCCACCCATCCATCTGTCCATTCATCCATCCATCCACCCATCCATCTCTCTGTTGACAACAATTTTTAGGATGTTGAGAAATACATCTTAGTTTCAACTGAGTGAAATGGGAATACTGGCACCTACATAAGCCAATTATTGTGACATTTAAATAATATTACATAGACAAGGCATCCAGGACTGGGTGGTTGTGTAGAAAATGCTCAACAAGTGAGAAGTCTCATCATTGTTAGAATCTGAATACCACCATTCCAACTCTTTTCCAGCCAGGCGTTAAACATTCGTCTCAATTTTGTTATCCAGGATGTGTGCAGAAGGAAGGGGGTGAAGGAATCTGAGGGAGCAGGTGGAGTCAGCGTGGAGTAGAAACAGGAGGGGGAGGCTGAGGCAGGAGTGTGTGGTGGAGGGGAGGGCCGCTTGGGAATTGTCTGTAGAGTGTTTGCAGGAGTCAATCTCCAGTTGATATTACTGTACTGCAACAAGCTTCTGGAAGAGCAGGCAGGAAGCAAGAAAACAGGTGTGACACAGAGCGTGCTGTTGGCTTGGCCACCTCCAATGGGATAGATGGTTGACCCCAGGCCAGGCTATGGCGGGGTCCCACGGGGTCGCAAGGTCATGCTGATGCGGCTTTGCAGCCAGGTGTTGTAATCCTTCCAGGGCATATGGACAATGTGTTCTCGCACAAACTGTAGGATAAATGCATCGGCATTTAGTAGGAAAACTAGGTTCTATCCTCACCCACCGCCTCTGAAGACCCTAGAAGATTTGGGACTGAGACTCATGGGTCCCTGATGATGTGATCACCTGTTATGAGGCTGAGCTGGTCATTTTGGGACAAGGGACAAGTCTCTTGGGAGTTGGAAGCCTCTCCTTCTTGTTATTTGAGAAGGGCAGGACAATTGCCCTGAGTGCATGTCTTTAACTCCTTAATTTTTTTTTTTTTTTATTTTGAGACAGGGTCTTGCTTTGGAGTGCAGGCTGGCCCTGAGCTCACTGTGTAACCCAGGCAAGCCTCAAACTCAGCAATCCTGCTTCTGCCACCCGAGTGCCGTGAGCCACTGCATCCTGCTCTTAATTCCTTTTTAGAAAGCCGCCTGTTCATAGTTCTCTTTGGAAATTGATGACAGCTGTGAGCTTGCTTCCCCAGAAAAAGTTTAAGAGTATGTCTCCTATACAGTCTCGGTTTGGAGGCTCCAAGTTGAGCTTATCAGAAGTTCTGTAATTTCCCCTTGAGAGGACAGTGCTCAATTTAATGACTCAGGACCGAGAATATTCTTTGGAGAAAGTTTCCGTAGCCCCCTCCTCTTCCCCCCCTCAAGGCCTACCTCCTTCCTCCCCGCACCCCTGGAAAGGGCCCGTCGACGTGGAACCTCACAACGGGCAGGTGCTTAGGTGGAAGCTATCGAGTTTAGTCTCAGCTTAGTCTGCTGGAATCTTCGCTGCAAGAGCCTCCCAGGGCGTGGGAGCAAATTCTAGACACCCGAACTCGGCCACAGGGTCACCTTCGGCCCTGTCCCTGGCCTTCCTCCTACACCCACAGCCAAAGTTTTCCTGCGGAAGGGCCAATCTGGTGCGATCCAGCCAAGATCCCCAAAGGCCGCCCTGCTAGAGAAATCCCCTTTGGGTCGTTTCTTTCTTTGCAGGGCTGATTACAATGTGTCTACGTGATCTGATGAAGTGTAGGGGCCTCGGGGCACCTGCGAGCCCAGGCGGTGGAGTTTCCGGGCTGGTAATCTAGAGCTCCAGGAACTGCTGCCAGCAGTGACAAGGACCATGGGAAGCCTCCCAAGGCTCCTCAGCACCTCGGGGGTAGAGACCTGATCTTTACCCTGACCTTCAGAGGTCTGCTCAGATGGGACCTGGCCGCCTCTGGGCTCCGTGCACTCCCCGCTGGCTTCCCACCACACCCGGTGACCGCCTCGTGAGCTCCTCCCGCAAGTCTAGGCCCGTCCTGGTCTGGCCCTTGCCCCTTGAGGGCTCCTCTTCCTGGCCTGCTCTCCCCCCTCCTTTCTGTGGTGCTCCCTCTCCTCATTCTGGTCCCATCGTTCCCTCCCAGCTGGGAAAGGTTCTGGTTTGTCATCCTGGCCCTCCGGGAGGCCAAGGCAGGAAGATCACACATTCAGATAATTGCCATGGGTGAGACTCTGTCTTTAAATAATCAGGCACGCTTGGGGATGTAGCTCAAGGCAAAGGCCCTGGGTTCAAACTCCAGTACTACAAAAATAAAAAAATTAAAAGAACAAACATTAAAAAAAAAAAAACTTCCCCAGTTGCCCTAGCAACTAGGTCTCTGTTAACTTCAAACCAGAGCATCTCAAGTGTTATTGTGAGTGCACCACACCTGGGATCCCTTTAAAATGCCAGTTCCGGGGCGAGAAAGTACCTTTCGCACAGGCCCTTGGGTGAAGTCCATGCTGCGGGCCCACAGCCTGTGCTTTGAGAGCCCGATTTGGAGGGCTCTGTGTGCTGCTATACGCATCGTGTTTCCCCCAAAGCCTCTTAGCTTCCAGAAGAGCACAGTTTGCATAGAATCTACCATTCCTTGGGGTCAGGAGTCCAACAACCACAGTCAGGTGTTGATTCCCCTCCCATTACATCACCCAGAGAGGAGAGGGAGGCCCTGGGGCCTCTGCGTGCCCGGTTGTGATGCCTCATTCATTCTCAGAACCAAGCCCAGCTGTGAAGATGGGAGCACGCCCGAGGAGGGGGAGGGGTGCCGATTACCTCGATGGCCACAGCAATGTCTGGGGAGCACAGTTCGCACACCCTCAGCTCCTGCAGCACCTTCAGGAGCACGTGAGGCCGGACCCTCAGGTCCAGGTTCTCCCCAAACTTCAGGAGCTTGAGCAGGATCTTTCTGGCAGGGCGGTAGTTCTTCAGATCCTCGGGGTGTTTGGACAACAGTTTATGGTACCTTCCAAGGAACAGCGGGGGCCGGTTAGGTGCTAGGAGGGGAGGTGCCCCTTTCTCTAACTTTCTGCCACTCAGGAAGGATGTTCCAGGGCTCCTGAGCCTCGGTCTGGGGGCCTTTCCTCCATTTTAAACTGTGCATAGTCCCATGGAGCAGGCAAATCTTTTTTTTCAGGGGTTGGAAAAGGCAGAACGTGAGTTGTATTTTATTAGAAAATAAGTGCAGGGTGGTTCTTTCACGGGACGGATTTACAGGTTTTCTAGCAAGCAGACACTGTGAAAAGGCAGAGAAAAGGAGCGAATATTCGGGTTCTGAAGCTTCTCCTCTGGGGGGTTCATGAGACCAAGGTGGGAGTGGACAGATCCTGGGGAGGCTGGGGGCGCCCGAGGGGCTCGCTGACCTCGGAGGTGACAGGGACAACAGAGGTGTGTGTGTCTGTGTCTGTGTACTTTCCATCTCTCTGATAAGGAGCGAGCTTTGTCCGTGGCTTAGTGTGTGTCAGCGTTAGGAAAGAGTATGAGGGTTTATGTAGAGTCATGTCTCCTTGTAGAGAATGGAATCCCCGTGAGAGAGGAGCGCTCCGGAGTTATTCAGCCTAACTCGTGGCAGGCGCTCGGTAATTAGAATTTGGGACGGTGAACGGAGAGCCACAACTCGGTCTCATTGTCACGAGGCTGTGGTCCGGCCTTTAATTTGAATGTTACTACGTGTGCGTCCTCACCAAGATGCCGGAAACTCCATCCTGAGAAATGTGGGCCAGGTCCAGCTGGGGGAGGGTCCGCATTAATTCCTCACTGCGACACCTTGAGGGGAGCTGCTCTGTAACTCATGTTTCCCTTCTCTGCTTCCCTCCGAAGGGAGAGAGAGCACTCGGGGAGCGGGAGGCAGGAGGACTGCGGGTGCGAGCCCGGCCTCGGCAGCTTGGTGACTCCGTGAGGCCCTGTCTCATCATTAAAAACAGAAAATGGCCTGGGACTTGGCTTTGTGCACAGCCCTTGGGTTTGATCCCCGGAACTGTCATAAGAAAGAGGGGAGATTTGCAAAAGATGCACCCCTCTTTTCTCCCTGCAGGAGCGCCCCTTTTGAAAGCCTAAAGTACTCCGCCTTGTGGTGAGTGCTAGTCTTCCAGTTCTTAGATCTTGCTTTAGTCAACCTGCCTGGGATGGGGTTCAGTGGATCCCAGTTTTTTTTTTTTTTTATTACAAGTGCGTATAGTGATTGGGGTGGGATAGTCCTGAATTCACCACTTGCATGAATCGACTTCTCTAAGCCTCAATGTCTTTACCTGTGCATTGGGGTGAATATGTGCTCTTCAGGATTCCAGGAGAGGAATAAAATGTTTTGTTAAATGTATTTAGGATAGCAGTGCCTACCAGCCAGCAGTCACTCAATTCATTATGTCTCTCAGTCTGTGAGTTGGCCCTTAATTCTTTTTCTTTTTTTTCCTGCAGCACTCAGGGTCAAATTCAAGGCTTCGTGCTTTCCATACAAGTTCACTATCACTGAGCTTTGCCCCTAGCCCACTGTGTATTTTGTTTCTTAAAAGTTCTGTTTTACTTTTAGCTGAAACTTGTGCATATGTCAGGAGTAGAGCGTGACATTTCAACACAAGCATAAGAAGCGTGCTCACCCACCTAGGATATTTAGCATATCCACCTGACATTTATAATTATTTTTGTGCTCATCATTCAGCATGTTCTCATCACTTGGAAATACACAATACAGCACTGTTAACTACGGTCACTCTACTGTCTAGGGGGACCCCACAAAATGTGCTGCTTTTGTTGTCATTTGACTTCATGCCTCAGTGCTCCTGGGCCCAGTGTCCCCAGTGGTGTATCCCGGAGGAATTAAATTGTCTGGGAAATGTAGTGATGGCCTTAAAGACCTCAGAATCTGCAGAACATGTCATCTTGAGGCTCTATGTCCACTGTGTCCCTGGGGCCCGCTAGTTGGTTCTCTCTCTTTATACACCAGGTTCAAACGTGAGATATATATGGAGAAAACAAGTTAGGCTATGAATGGTTCAGAAATGGATACGTTCTTGTCTGATGATGCTCTGGGTTTAGCCTGCTGGGTGCACCCTCTCGGGAGCCGTGGGTAGTTTTGGGGTGCTGCTTCTCTCCGCCTCAAAGGTCAGAGGAATACATAGTGATCTTGTAAGGGAAACTCCCTGCCCCCTTTCCAGGCACGTCTCAGCTGGCTCCCGGGGTCTTTACCAGTGATTGGCAATTTCTTCAGCATCTGGTTTAACTACCAAGATTTGCTGTCTCATCTTGGTGAGATCCTTATGGAAATTCGAGATGAGTCTGAAGGAGCGGGACTTCTGGAGACTGCTCTCTTCTTGGTGTCTGTGCAGTGGGGCGAGAAGCAGGGAAGAGGAATAAGGTTCTCCACGCCTTTCTGGCTGCACCATGTGAGATCGGATTTAAATGCCTTTTCCTTAATGAGTCCCTCCTTCGCCCTCTCGGATGCCCTTTCATTTATGACTCTGCTTGCTTTGGAAGGCGATGTAACTCTCCATGGATCTGAAACACTTTTCTTTTTTTTTCTTTTTGAGACAGGGTCTCGCTTTGTAGATCAGGCTGGCCCTGAGCTCACTATGGAGCCCAGGCAAGCCTCGAACTCAGCAATCCTCCTGCCTCTGCCTCCCGAGTGCTGGGATGACAGGCCTGAGCCACCACGCCCGGCTGTTCAACTAGCCTCACTCTATTAGCTCCCCTGTCTTTCTGATTGTGTTCTGACATGGTGTTCTCATCTGTCAAATGGAAGATAACAGTTCCTGCATCTCAGAGACAAAGGTTAGTTTCTTACGTGTACAAAGCACTGAGCTTCCTGCCAGGTACAGAGTGGGTGTTGAATTCACATTGGGCCTCCCCTTCCCTGCTCCCTTACTGTATGTATACATCCTCTCTCTGTTTCTCTCTCTCTCAGGAGAATTTATATTATAAATGTAGTCATGCCAACCCCCTTCTACACACTATTCAAAGGCTTTCTCTTTTATTCATCATGCGTAACTTGGAAGACCTTGTTCTCCAGGACGCCGGGCTATTCTGTCCCCCAGCGTTTTTCACCTTCATTGCTGGGTGCAGAGCTCCCTGCCCTGGCTCGAGATGGAAGTCTCTGAGTTCAAGGCCAGCCTCCATGGCCGGGCTGGTCAAGGTGCGGCCTCTGGCTTGATCTGGCCACCTCGCAAGGCCCCCCGAGCCCACGTTCCCTCTCCTGCTGGGCCCTCTCTGCCCCCTGGAACTCTGCTGTTTCTTTTTCCTTGAAACTCTTCCTCATCCTCAATTTTCCAGTGTGACTCTTTGGGTCTGAATTGTTCCTTTGCTTCTAGCCCCTCGGGGCACCTTGACGAGAGGTAACCTCTGAGCTGGTTTTTAGTCCCTAGAAGGTGGGTCTGATTCTAGCACCGACCCCATCATTCGGGAGACAGCCCGTGAGACAAACGTGGAGATTTCACTCCAAGCGCAGCTGGTACCTGATTCTGTGTAGGATACAGACTAACCCAGTGCCCCAGAAAGGCCTTCTGCTTTTTACCGAACTGAAAATGCGATTTCTTGCATGAAGATTCCTGACGGTGGTTCCGGTCGGTCGGGAAGGGGGTGTCCCCATGGTGTGCTCCCACTGCACCCCGCTTGTCATCCTGCCGGCCCTCATCCCCTTGCGTGGAAGCTGTCGGTTTGCTTGTCTGCCCCCCACACCTGGTGGGGAGCCCCGAGGAGGAAGGGCCGGGGCGAGTCCCCTGGAGGCCTCCTCCCCAGGAAGCCATTTGATCACCCCGGCAAGGATGAGCGTGCCAAGTG